>CAUJLX010000001.1:19531085-19829205 GCA_963280985.1 Strongyloides venezuelensis
ACTTTTTAAATATCAATTATCTGAAGTACTTTAAGGCTTTTGTTATTTTCATTTTGTTTTAATACTCTATACATTGCTTAATTTATAAGTGGTTAAAAGACTCACAATACGTTTGATTTAATAAATTCTTAAAATCAAATAGTTGTATATCTTTCAGCCTAAAGTAATGACGCCAGAAAAAATTTTAAATTTTTACTAATATGTATAATAAAAATTGTTTTATTATGAGTAATAGCAACCGTAATAATAGCTTTTTTGTATGAAACAGTTATATTTATGTAAATTAAAAAATGTACTTAATTTTTAAAGATTCATAGCTCTTTTCGGAATTTTATATTGACTCTAAATAGTTGCAGTACTACCTTTGTATTCCAAGAATCAACAAATTTATATATTTAAAGTATTTGGAAAGTAAACAACCGGAAAAGAGACATTTGCTTGTTCATTGGGTAAGCAATGATGATATTTTTAATAAAACATACAAAATATAGGCTAGCGGAAAAGTGTTTTTTTATTTTTTATTAACTTATTTTTGATTATTTTATTGGGTTAATCTCACACACGAATACGCTTTTTCGCAGCGACTCCTACTTTAATTAAATTGAAAAAAGCTTGCTGAAATTTACATACTTGTGGTTAACCGTGAACAAGTAAATGTCCATCGTCTCGCTATTTAAAAAATAAGAGATATCAGAATATTTTTTAGGTAGTGCTTCTTGTTGTTTCAACCAAATATGGACTCACAAATGCTAGGATTAAAACAGAGACTTTCTGTTTACAAGACCGACGCTACTACCATTGAGCCAATGCGGCTGTAAGCACTCATACGCTTCGATTGGTAATTATTTTACGTCACATATACAATCAATATTTGATGTTATGTTTTGCGATACTGGGTGAATGTAAAGTAAATTAGTTATAATTAGTTGCACTCTTTAATATCATAAGATTTTTGTAACAATTCGTTGAGTTATTAAATCGCATAATTTCAGATTATTAATAACTCACAAGAAAAAACTGCTTATTTTCTTTAGATTGAATAGATATAATTTAAATTTAATGGATACAATTTTTAATTTGTAGTAACTCATTTGTTTAGCTCTTTTTTTAAGCCCCATTGGCACAGTTGGTTAGCGCGTAGTACTTGTAAGTTAAAGCTGTTTTAAACAATGCCAAGATTTCTAGTTCGAGTTGGTATGAGGCAAAGGTACATTTTATATTCATGGTACTACAAAAAAATAGTCTAATATTCGTATTTTCAATTATTACAATCTGACATGATTAAACAGTTAAGAGGTAACTAAAGAAGTGTTAATCAATAGACATTATGAATTATTTTTATAATAGAGAATAGACTTTTTAAGAATTTTCTATTTTGTCAAAATAAAAGAGAGATTATGCTTTAAGTAATTAAAAAACAAAGTTGATATCACTGTTAAAAACTATTCCGTTTATAAGTAAAGCTAAGGAAAAAATTCATTAGAGTTGAAATGTTATTGGACCTATAAAAAAAGGTAGCAAAACATTTTATTGTTACTCGAAACGCTCCTGATGTCGAAATAAGTTTGTTTACTATTTTATAATTTTGTTGTAATTTAGGTTTAGAAGTTGTTTTGTGTAGGAACTGATATCAAAAGATGAGGTAGACGCCCCCGGGTGGGCTTGAACCACCAACCTTTCGGTTAACAGCCGAACGCGCTAACCGATTGCGCCACGGAGGCCATGATTATAAGTCTTTTCTTCAACAATTTACCTCAAAAAAGCGCAAAATTGTGTTAAACATAAAAAATGCGAATATAATTTTGAATAATTTATTTTTTCATAATATAAACAGTATAAAATACGTTAATTATCTTTATACCTAGGAAAGTGGCTACTACATGAAATATATAAAATTTAATAAAAAATGTTACTGAAATTTAATTTTAAGAAAAACTATATCACAGGTGCACTTTTATTAACTAAATATACAGAAGATTATTTATATAAAATTGTTTACGACATGAATTAAATGAGTTTTATCAAAAGACAGTGTTTAATGAAATAGTAAAATAATTGTTGTTTTTTTTAGTTATTGTAAATCAAGCGTAAAAGCTTGGTGTTTGTGTTTATCATCATTTGTAAAATAATTGTTTTATTGTCCTCCTTAGCTATTGTAAATCAAGCTTAAAAGCTTGATGTTTGTGTTTATCATCTTAATTGTAACGATTTCTAGGGTATAAATATCCACAAAATTTTGTATAGATATAGAGTTTTTATTTTATTATTCTCACCATTTTTGTAATCTATCTCTAACCTAATAAACTATTATCCTAAATTAACTCTAGCATTCCAACTGGAGAGTAAGGCTCCAGAACTATACATTTTTCTAAATATTAATATCATAAGTTTATTAATGATTACAAATATTATGGGAGTAAAATAATAAACAATTCTATGACAAATTTATTGTATACGTAGTATCTAAAAGTTATTGTTTGTTACATCTATCAACTTCGTTAAATTCATTACATATACAGGGTGTTTCATAATTATCTTTCCAACTGCGAGAGTTAATAACTTTTTTTTATAAAGCGATACAATTGCGAAATTTTGCAGTTAAATAGAACTAAGAAACAATATTTTTTGTTTTTTTATAAAATTATCGTTCATTAGGTCTTAAAGCTAATTTAAAAAAAAAAGTATTTTTTCGCATTCTTGCAAGTATTACTTTTTTAAATGAAATAATATTAAAATAATTTTTTTACATATCAAAAGCCCAGCTTCTTTCGTACTAGAATCTTTTATATTATAAATAATAAAATTTATTAACATTGTTTAATTTTGAATAAAAACCAAAAAAACCGCAATTTTGCCAAATTTTCGTGCTTTTTTTACAAATAAAGCTTACTGAGAAGATTTTTACAAATGTGGTATTATTATTTTATAGATTTAGCGTCGCTCTATCGAATGAGTATAATGCCATAAAAATTACATGGTATTGACGAAACTCACGATTTATCAAAAATTATCGATTTAATACTTTTGTTAAAAAGTTATCTTGCAAGCATAATTTATTTCAACACATTTGACATTAAAAAATAATATTATTATTAAAATGTATGCTTATTTGGCTGTATTTGAACAGAAAAAATCCAATTATTTCTATCATTTAAATTTTTTAAATATTCTTTATTGTTATTTGTACTTATTACTGTTTTAACTAGTTATTACTCAAAGAAAAGAATTTTTACACATTTTTTAAAAATATTGTATTGTCGATCTTGTTATTATGAGATTTATATTCTAAATATGAACCAATAACAGCACAAAAAGTAGTAGTATATAAAAATTTTTAAATACGAAATCATAATCGATGTTAAACTAGAAAAACTGGCATATCTTTTTATTTAATTTAAAAAAAAATAAAAACTGAACCATATTTAGATTGTCATATCTTTCTTGAAAGTTATTAACAAAAAACAAAATTATTATAATTAGAAAAAAACATTGTTAACTCTGTCAGAAAATAATAAAGTTTTTGTGATAATATTTTTAGTGATCTTTATTTTTTATGATATTAATGATTCTAGTACAAAATAAATTGAGCTTTTAATCTATAAAAGATACGTTTCAATATTTTTTACATAAAAACGTTGCGTACTTAAAAAAGCGAAAATAACACATTTTTTTAAAAAGTCCATAACTCTCTAAAGGACTGTAACTTTTTAAATTAAAAAAAAATAGAAAATATTGTCTCTTAGTTCTATTAAATGCAAAATTTCACGATTTTATCACTTTTATACGAAAAAGTTATTAACATTCGCAGGTGGATAGTTACTTATAGAACATCCTGTATAATTGATAACATAATAATTTCATATTTTTTTAAAATATTGTATATAATTAAAGAAAATAAATATTCTAAAGATGTTAATTTACTATAATAATCAGTCATTTTTTATTACTTTTGATTCTTCTTGAGAAAATATTTATTTTTTAATTTAATTCTTATCTTTGGAAAATAATTTATTATCACCATAAAAGAAACTTTAAATTTGAAAAAAATCGTTGACTAGTTAGATGTACCTTCCTTCACAGCCATGATCACTCAGAACTAAATCGTCACTTCAAGGTGATGTTTTTAAAAACATCACCTTAAGGTGATGATTTTATTTAAAATAAATATACAGGAAGATGTCTCACGAAGTTATAAGATAACTTTGGAATTATATGCAAAAAACATGTCAGAACATTCTATTTCACAATACTTTTTTATCATATATCTATTAGTATTTATGTTTTAGGCATGGATGACAAGAAATATGGACTAATTGATATATATTTAAATAATTAATATAAAGATAAGTTTAATTACCTTTAAATATAATTATTTTTAGACATTTATGTGAAATTTTTTCTGTATTTCAACATCAAGAAGAATATTGAAAGTATACAGGTAAGTTATGATTTCGATTAATATTTAAAAATGTTTATAGTTATAGGATATTAGTTTTCACCATTCAAGTTTGCAGGTGAGATTTATTTTAATATAGATACATATTAAATTTTTTTCATTTCAGATGTAAACAAAGAACTGTTGAATAGTTAACTGCCAAATTGGATTGGTTTAATAAAAAGATAAGTTTAGTTTTATTAAATTATATGATATTTTTAGGTATTTGTAAAAGCCGGTTCTTATTCTCAAGATCAACAGGAATATTTAGTACACAGGAAAGTTTCTGCTTTTACTAGCAATTATTAATATTTTTAGTTTTAGGTCATATAGCTGTTACTGTTTTACTTTGAGGATGCTTATATTTTACTTAATTTTTGTAAGTTTTAACATTATTCCTAAATTATTATAATTAAATTTTTATAAATTTTATTTTTTGTGTAAATATTGCTTTATAATAAAATTTTTTTTAATATAAGATCTTTTTTTGTATTATTTACCAATAATATAGCTATAAATGGTGTTATTGGCATAGAGAAACTGTCTCAAGAGATTTTATTGGAGAAAAGTACTCCTTTTGTATATTTTTAAAATCATCACCTCAAGGTGATGATTTGGCATACACATAAAAAAGTGCGAAATCATCACCTTGAGGTGATGTTTTCTTTCTGAGTGATAGCTCAGTTGGGAGAGCGTTAGACTGAAGATCTAAATGTCGCCGGTTCGATCCCGGCTCGTGGCATTTTTTTGCTCAAAAAATAATTTACATAAAAAATATTTTTTAAATTTTCTAAATATTTTTTTAAAATAATTGTTTATAAAATATTTGTTTACTTGTAATAAACCGTTTATACATAATAGTGCGTTTTGTGTACGTTTACTTCTATTTCGTCTATTATTTCTTGTGTTTCTTTCAGAATTAAAGATTTATCGATATATTTTTATATATCAGATTCATAAGCAGAACTACCAGTATTTTTTTATAGATTTATTAAATGCATAACTACTAATTGTATAAATTAGATAATTACATTTTAAAAGTTAAAAATAGAAAATTTTTATTAAAAAAAATGACATTATTTGTAGAAATTTTAAATTATTTAAATATTTCACTCAATGTTGCACTTTATTCTATCAGTTTTATCATTTTTACTAAGGAAAAAAAAATGTTTATAAAATGTATAAAATATTAAATTTGAGATTTAATGGTAATAAATATGATGAAATAAACATGAAATTCGTTTTTTTCATAAAGAATTACCCTAGAAAATGTTTTTAAAGTGGTAAAAAGTGTTTATCTGAAAGTTTGAGCTTTTTTGGTATTCCAAAGTACCAAAATGACATCTCTGGTAGTATAGTGGTGAGTATCCGCGCCTGTCACGTGCGAGACCGGGGTTCGATTCCCCGCCAGAGAGTTTCTTTTGCAGTTTCTGAATCCCAGGAATTCCATATTTTAACTGAATTACATTTTTGGAACTTTTCAATATTATTATGGAAAAAAAATTAGAATATTATATATAAATGGTGATTATTAATGTTTTTATGTCTAAAAAACTCTTAAAAACATAATTATAAATTAATTGAATCCATATAATTATATATTGATAGATCTTCAAAAAAGAACTCTGAATCAATTACATGATCAAAGTTTTATTTTTATATTTTTTGAACTAATTTTTTTTGTGACACATACTTTTTCCAGCTAATAAAAAAATGTTTTAATACACTACACAAAGATTAATAAAAATTGATCACATAAATAATTTAATATTTGTTTAAAAAAATTTTCTTGAAATATCTAACTTATATAAGAAAAAAGTTAATTAATATCTATTAAATCATAAAAAACATTCTGCGATCTTTTCTAAGTTGGAGTAAATCTTCCTGCAGACAAATTAAAAGAATGTTTAATTATAAATGAATCTAGTAAATTCGACTTTGTTAAACCTTTCTTGCAATTTAAATAAAAGTGCTTAAATCCAACTGTTTTTAAAGTTTATATTTCAAAATTAACTTTTATCATGGCATTAATTAAATATTCTGAATCTGAGAAAAATGTCTTTATTTTTAAATCCATGTGCTTGAAATCTGAAGCGTCGAATTTATACTAATGCTTTATTTGATTTAAAATATCAATTTTTTACTTCAAACAATAGCTATTTAAAGATTCTTTCTAATAAATTCTCAGTCATTATTGGTAACGGCACATTTACATATGTTGAATAGTCAAGGTATTGTTTATCAAAATCGTTAATTTACCAATATATATTATTACTTGAAAGAAACAATATTATCAATAAAAATTTCTGCTGAATTTGGTACTTTTGATAATTTCCTTGCTTGATCGCTTTTGCAGATTCACAAGAGTGCTGATAGATGATTTCATTACATTCTTTTAAAGTTTTTACTACTAAAATCAAAACAACAATTTTAAATACTGATAATTGTTCTATTGCCTCAAATGTTGTCTCCCAAGTTGTTGAAAGATAAACAACTTTTGATACATCTGAAATAACATCATGGTCATTATGGAATGCTATTGAAAAAAGTTAACTTGAAGACATTTTAAGATTATTTATGCTTTATTGAATGCGTTTTTTTTAAAGATATTTTAAAATGAGAAATAATTTATTTTTTAAAATAAATAATCGAATACAAAGTCTTTGTAATATTTCAAATACAAAAAATAATGAAAAAAATTTATTTTCATTTAAATTCAAAAACATATTTTTCAGA
The DNA here is from genome assembly GCA_963280985.1 of Strongyloides venezuelensis. Classification (NCBI taxonomy): domain Eukaryota; kingdom Metazoa; phylum Nematoda; class Chromadorea; order Rhabditida; family Strongyloididae; genus Strongyloides; species Strongyloides venezuelensis. Next base: position 19,538,257 of record CAUJLX010000001.1, read on the forward strand.
AGGCATTCTTTATCAAAATATTTCTTTTTAAAGAAAAATTTTATTAAGCTCAGAAAATTGTATGAGCAAAATATTTTCGTAGACTTCTTGACCCAATTCTTTATAGGGAGTAGTCAATAATAACAGTGCTAGCCAACTGATGTAATACACCAGTTTTTTCAGAAAATAATGCAAACTAGTTTACTTTCTTTTAAAATTACGTATTAGTAATTTTTTCCAATTCATGTTAATTTGTTTTACATCGAGGAAATGTATCCACTATAACAGAAATTGACTGAAAAAATAAATAAGATTTGTAAAACAAGTTTTAAGCATATATTTAGATGTATTTTTTTAATATTATGAGGTAAAAAAATACCAGACTTTTTCAATAATGTAGTAATTATATGTAATTATTTGTTATATACTTAAATACAAAAATTTTACTTGTACATTTAAAAGCAAGTGTATCAACAAAAATTTGATCAAAACCAATGATATGCTACTACCCATGGCGAGATGGCCGAGCGGTCTAAGGCGCCAGTTTAAGGCACTGGTATCTTCGGATGCGAGGGTTCGAATCCCTCTCTCGTCAAGACTCTTTTTTTATCCTTCTTAAATAGCACGGCCATTGTTTTGGCTTCGTACAACTATATTTTTAAAATAATTTAATCGTCTTTTATGGGTTCAGTTTAAGTGTTTGTAATTATTAGTTGATTTTCTTAATTCTGACTGTTTGTTTAAAAATTATTATAAGAAATATGTATCATTTTTTAACTAAAAAATTCTCCTTCTAGCATAAGTTCTCGGGACAGCTTTATTGACTCAATTAGATAGATCACTTCTAATCAAGAGGTTCTCGATTCTAGCTTTGACTAGAGCTCTTATTCTTATCTAAATCTTTATTTTTTAAATGCAACGTAAACTACCAAAGATATTTATTCTAAGATTTATTAATTATTCGTATATCAGTATCTTCAGGATAAAATTAATAAAAGAAATCAAAGTATAATCATTGATCATTATAAAAAAATAATTTCTCATTTTATTTATAATATTACTGTTTTGTATTTATGTTATTGAAAGTTGCTCCATATTTATCTAAATATTTTGATTATTTTATACTTTATGAATTGTTTTTAAAAGTAATAATAAAATTTTCTTAAAATATAAAAAGTATATTAATAAAAAAATAAAAACGAATATGATAATATACAGATATCTAAATTTATTATCTAATTTAAAAATAAAGTCAGATAAATTCAAGAAATTTCTCTTGACACGAAAATAAGTTATGGTATGAATTAAGCTAAATTTAATACCATTCATTTATTTCGTGACTTTTCGGTGTAATCTCCATCATAAAAGTATATATGATGAACATATATGAGATACATCTATTACCTTTTATATTTATTATATCGAGTTTAATACATTGTCTTATATAGTTTAATTACCATTGTATATTTTTTAGGTTATACGCCATCTTAAATAAAATTTTAACTTGTCTATTAGTGAGTAAGCAATTTTAACTGGATTTCGCTGAAACCTAGTGACAAGTTAATGTCCAATCTTAACACCAGTCTAGACGAATCTTCAAAATTCAAACTTATTCAACTACGTGAACTACTGGTGAACATTGAAGACGCCCTACCTCTCGACGACCAACAACTACTACGGTATTCTAGTGTCTTGAACCGTAAAGTCAAACAACAACTGCCAATTTTACGAGGTCTACTAAAGGGTGATTCACTTCTTACACCTACCAACACGCTCCAATCATCTGTCTTCCGTGCTGACACATCTACACTTTCACCGATAAAGTTGTCACTATCCCCACCTAAACTGACTTCTACTCCAATCAAAGGCGGTCAGACCCATCAACTCCACCACCATCACAACGTTACCAAACCAAATCAACCTTTTACTCCAATTTCAAACAAACCAAAGACAATGAGCTATCACTTTACGCTCGCCGTCACCAAATTTTCCCACACTGAAACTTCACGTAAGTTTTCAACCTTTCTATCCCAACTTCGTGATGCATTTGCTATTGATGGTGTAACTGATGAGAACACTATGTTTCCACTCCTAAGAAGTCGCTTCGAGGATAAAGCCCGTGAAATGTTACCAAGTAAGTTAACAGATGAAACTTTTGAACAATACTTAACTCGTCTTTCCCCGATCTTCGACGATACCCTCATTACCAACGATCTTGAGACACAATACTCGTTCTTCAAGCTGAACTTCTCCAATGACAAGTTTGAAATAACACTTCGTGAATTTGTACAACTCCATGAAACGATGTATCGCGATCTCCCTGCGGAACTCAATTTTCAATCTTTTCGTCGTCGCTTATTGGATCTTCTCATACCAAAGCCGTACCTCTTCAAAGTTGTTCTAAATAGTACCGCCACCACCAATCCAACCCTAGTTACTGCACTACTACATTTCTTCAAAGCTAATGGTCTTCTGTACAAGCATTCTTCAGATAACTCCGATAGAGTAAGAGAAAAGTGTAATTGGTGTCAAATCCCCGGTCATCGTGAGGAAAATTGTGGTAAGAAATCTCGTGGTATCCCAAAAGGTAATTACAATAGAAATTCTCAATTTTTCAACCAAAAACAAGCTCCATCTCCCAATACCTTTACCGTCAAAAATGAATCAAACAATAACTCTTCAAATGCTATACAACCATTCCCCCTCATTATAAAAGACGTTATGGTAAATAATATTCCTCTGAAAGCACTTATCGACCCCGGCTCCAACATTACATGTATTGATCCAAAGATGAAAAACAAAATTATTCCCTCTGATGCCCCTGAGTCAATCCATCAAGTATTTTCTAATGGTCATTTACACTTTACAAAATCCGCTTTGTTCCCAACCTGTATTTCATTAGATGGTCATTCTCACATCCTAGACACCGTATTTATCAACTCAATCTCGTACTCAGGGTATGATGTTCTTATCGGAATGGATTTTCTCCAGCCATTAGGTGCTATCATTCATGCTTCTACAGGAATCATTGATTTTGAAGAACCAACTCCAAATACACAAGTAAATAATGCTGTTCTTGGTGATCCTATTAAAGAGTCAGATTTAGAAAGGAAATTGAAAGATGATATACTTCAGAAATATCCTCTAATTACTCCCCGTCATGAGTATGATATGGGAGAAGGTCAAATTGTAGCACCAGAACAAATCATTTTCCCCGACAAAGACATTCCCGACTTCAAATATTATCACACACCCCAGACCCCTGAACTTAAACTTCTGATTGACCGACTTGAAGAAAATGGTATAATTGAACGTAGTGACGCCATAGAAACATGTCCTTATTATATGTTGTCAAAGAGAGATTCAACCGGTAAACTTGCCCTCAATCCTGATGGGACTCCTCGTCGTAGATTCATTCTTGACGCCCGTAGAGTAAACGCCGCTACTCATAAAATTGTTCAACAATCTCCCCATTTTACAACTATAATTGGTAGTATGCATCCATTCACACTGGCTTCAAAAATTGACTTAACAAATAGTTTCTTTCAAATCAGCCTCCACAAGAACAACCGTCACCACTTTTCATTTACTGCCTTTAATAAAACGTACCAGTTTTGTCGATTAGTCCAGGGAGCACGTAATAGCCCCGCTCTATTTCAAAGATCCATTGAACAACTGATTCCAAATATCACAAACGCCCAGATCTTTACATACATTGACGACTTGCTTATTTTAACAAATTCAACTCCTGAACACCATTACCAATCAACTTTACAAGTAATCTCTTCTCTTGACGCACATGGCTTAAAAATAAATTTATCAAAATGTGAATTTTTTCGTGAATCCATTACCTACCTCGGATGGACCTTCAAAGGTGCCACTTACGAACCTGCTGCAGATTCCGTTTATGCCTTAATGAAAAAGAGTCGCCCTACTACAAAGAAACAACTGTATTCCCGTTTGCAAAGCATTAATTATTTCCGCATGATGTCCCCACTGTTTACCCAATATTCAAAAAGCTTACACAGTCTAGCTACCTCTAAATCACCAAGGGATTTGATTGAATGGTCACCGGAACTCATCGATAATTATGATAATCTTCTCAAATGTGTATTTGCTACACCATTACACCTTATGCCCACAAATAAACCGTATACATTAAAAATCAAAGTTGATGCATGTCAAACTGGTATTGGTTCCAGTCTCGTTTACATTACCTCATCTTGTGATATACCAAAGCCTATTGCCCACTACAGCTTTAAACTCCCTGTAACAAAAAAGGATCGTTCTCCTACATATTTGGAACTCCTAGGTATTAAGAAAAGTCTCGACTACTTTCACTTCTTTATTGTTAATGCAAACTCTACAGTTATAGTTGAAAGCGACCACCGCCCTTTGCAATTCATTCATAAATCTAGTGAGAAGCACCTTACCGACCTCATTCAATGTATCTGTGCTTATGATATTAAAATTTCTTATGTTAACCAGTCGTCAAACCAACTAGCTGACTCAATTAGTCGCCTTTTCTCTTCGAACAATGTTATCTTGAAAAAACGTGGTAGACCAAAGAAAATACAATTCCATCATGGTGAAGTCGACCAATTTGATTCTCTCGACATTCATGTTCTCGACCTGCAATCTAACGAAAAGTCCCTTCTTGATGCTGTTGACAACAACACCCCATGGGAAGGAGTATATGTAAAACGGCGTGGCGATGATGTTATAGTAACATCAACAAACCAAATAGTTATACCGGAGAATATTGAAACCATCAATAAAATCTTGTACCTATCTCATGATAAATCAGGTCACTACGGTATAGAAAGAACTTTACAAACAATACTCTCTTCCACTTTCATCCCACATGCAAGAAAATATGTTAATGATTATCTTGCAAATTGCTCTATCTGTCAATCTACCAATCCAGCTCCATCAAAACCCGTAGACTCAAATACTAATTACAATTATCACTTTCCTTGGCAAAACGTAGCCTGCGACGTCTTAGGCCCATTAAAGGAAACATCAAAGATGAACAAGCACATTATCCTCTTCACCGACATCGTTACAAAATACCGAATCGCCATTCCCCTACCTGACACAACTAGCGTATCAATTATGAAGGTCATCTCCACAATCGTCCAAACCCATGGACCTATGAAAGTACTGCGCATGGATAACGCGCCATATTTCAAGGGAATTGAAAAATCTTTAAACGAACTTGGTATTATGTCATCTTACATCACTCCCTTAAATTCATCTGGAAACGCCTTTGCTGAACGTCATATCGAATGTCTACAACACACCCTAACCAAAGAAATGTTATCTCAATCTGGTAAAGAATGGGATGATCTTGTTGGTCTTATTGTCTATTACTACAACATTAGTTCAAAACAAAACCAACCATCACCCTACGAACTCCACTTTTCAAGATTACCAGTTTCCCCATTAAGCCTTAGATTGAAGGCTTCTTCTTTTATCAATAACAAGGAGAAAGAAATGACAAACCTGCCATCAACCAAAACTGCTTACTACAAGAAAAAATCTACGAGGAAACTTGAACCAAAATACTCCGATCCTTGCCAGCTACAATCAATCTCCAATGACAAAGAAAACTGCCTTGCTAATAACCCATGATGGAAGAAAATTAAGAAGATCCACTAGAAATCTTAAAGTTAAAGGATGAAGGAGTCAGATAAATTCAAGAAATTTCTCTTGACACGAAAATAAGTTATGGTATGAATTAAGCTAAATTTAATACCATTCATTTATTTCGTGACTTTTCGGTGTAATCTCCATCATAAAAGTATATATGATGAACATATATGAGATACATCTATTACCTTTTATATTTATTATATCGAGTTTAATACATTGTCTTATATAGTTTAATTACCATTGTATATTTTTTAGGTTATACGCCATCTTAAATAAAATTTTAACTATAATTTTAAAATAGTATTTTATTATCAAGAATCTGTAATGTGAAACACATTATTATCCAACATGTCATAAGAGAACTCCAGACACAAGACATTCCAACTCATACCATTAAAGGCAATATAAGTACAAGCTCTCTCAAGAATACAACGCAGTCTTGTTAAATAATTTCTAAAATGTTGTAACCTTATAATATCTTTCTTTTAAATAAACTCTTCCTCATATTAACTATTAATATCTAATCATATTACAAATCTGTTATTTCTCAAATGGTACAAAAAATCACTTAAAAGGATCTAGACGTTAGTTATTATAATTTTTTTTAACATTTTAAAGAATGTTAATTAGTTTCTATCTTTACACTTTAAATTTATTATTACTAATAAGTTATATCATAACTGTTAATTCCTAAGTTTAATAAAGTCAATATTTATTCTTAATATTTTAACATTAAATTAAACCAAGTAAAGTTTATTTAACAATAAAAAAGCGTTTTAATTTATGAAATTTAATACTCAAAAATAGAATTATATTTAAAATGTATGTTTAAATTAATCACTAATATTTTTTGAAAACAATAAAAATTCTCGATACTGATAATATAAAGATTATAAGATTACTGTTAATTTTCTATCAGAAGAAGTGAATTTCTTATTAATTACTGAATTTTATTTTATCATTATAATGTTATACTAAAAAATTTTTGTTACATTAAAATTAATACTGTTTAAAGATAAAATAACGTATGTAATATTAACAAAGCAAAGATTTTTAATAAAAAATTGAATACATGTAAAACGAATAAGGCACGTAGCAATTTATGGAACTTATATATTTTGTATTACAGTTACAATTAATGTTTGTATAATAAAACTTTATATGTTTTTTAAATATTTCAATAACAATATTAGCAAAAAAAATTTCATGATAATTACAATAAGAAATATATTTTTCATATTATATACAAAAAAAAATTTCAGATTAATTTTTAATTATTTTTAAATAGTCTAGCAAAAATAACATTTTATTTATACGAAAAATAAAATGTAAGTTTATTAAATATTTTAATAAATGAATTTTTTTATAACGATTGTTGTCCACCAATTCAACTACTTTCTATATAGTATTGTAGTGAACTGATTTGCGAAATTAATATGATTCAATGATATAACCAAACAAAAATTTTTTAAAATATGTACAGAATAATTTAATAAATTAGTTAAGCAATGATTATTTTTAATTAAATCACTTTTTTAAGTCAATCAAACATCGAATGTACAACGAAAAGTTTTATCCTACATTTTTGTTTTGTTAATATAATGAGCAACTAAAATAATGTATGTTAGCCAATTCATTCAGCTTAAAATTTAAACTACAGTAACTACAATGGGTCAAAGTTGAAGAAATTGATTTTTATAAAATTCTACAAGTAAAAGAAATGTACCATTTTTAAACAATAACATAAAAATTGGAATAATATTCTATATTTTTTTACGTTTTTAGAAGAAATGCTAAATTTAAATACTTAATATCTTTAAATATAATTAAAAAGTGACAAATAAGTTACTCTCGTCAATTAGGCATATAGTACTTTATTTTACTTTGTATAATGTAGTGATATTATTTCTATTTGATAGCTTTTCTTGTTTTTGATTATATTTTAAAGTCGTTAAAAAAAGCTTACGTTTAAAAAAAGTTTAGAGAATTTATATGATTTTCAATTTTTATGTTGTTTAGTATAAAAGTAAAAAGTTGACATTATAAAAATTACCATAATCTTTTTTGTTTTTAACATTTCGTAGTAATGTTATAGACGTTTGATATCTCAGATTCTTTTTTGTAAACTAAATAAAATTTATTATTGGCGACTAACCCTATAAAAGAAATAAGATAAATCTAAATGTATAAGATAATTTAAAACAATATAAAATGATATAATGATAATTAATATTTGATTCAGCATATTTATACTCATTTATAATTCTTTACATTCAAATATCATACGAATATTCAAAATTCTTATTTTGGTGTTGATTTCTTGGAAAGTAATGTCATAATTTAACATAGAATCTGCTTGCCTGTAAGTGACTTTTACTATAAATAAGAACGTCTTAAACGAGATGAAAGCTTAGGCTTTTCATTGATGTACTTGACAACAAGTATTATAACCCCCATAGAAATTTGCCGTAAAGCAGAAGAAGCAAAATTAATAAAGAGGAGTTGCAAGCAAACAATCAGAATGATAGTATACAAAACCCGTCTCAAGATGTTCTTCAGCGATTTCAAATGTCACTACTACTTTCTAGATGAAAATGGTACATCATTAGAGCAACTAAATATACGCTTACAAAATATATTAACAAATTTTGTCATCATTGTTTTATCACGAATATAAAAATTGCTTCATCACGAAAATCAAAATAACAAATTATTACTAAAGACATAATTTTATAATAAAAAACATTAAACAGTACCAGCAATGATTAGTTAAAAAAACTTAGTCACAACACATTATTTTTAGAGTTAAATTTCGAAATAATAAACATACTTTTGATATCCTTTGGATTTATTTTATAATTGCAATGCATTTTATCGTAACCCCTACCCAATTAATAATAAAAAAATAAAGAACCGAAAAATGTATTAATTCTATTTTTGCGAAGCATTTCTATACATCCCTTTTCAACCGTTCGTTCTACTACAAACGCAATGTAAATTATTCCTTATAATAAATAAAAAAATTTGGGATGAGCTAAATTCAATACGTACATTTGAGAGTATCTAAGAAGAAGAAATATTAGAAAGAAAATGTATAATGACAGATTTATATAAATACTGGAGAAAAACTAAGCAAGAGTTAATAAATGATAGTCGTAAAGTGAAGGATATTTGCAGAAAAAAACTTAAAAGGTTGAAATATAAAGCAATACAAAAAGTAAATAAAGCCGATTAAAATATGTTAAACATTCACACAAACTGCACTGAAAGCAATAGTGTTCCTAGGATGACTTTGGATCAAAAAGTAACGAAGCATACAAAAATCTCTTGAAACAAAAAGAATTTGGTTATGATATTTAAAATATTATAAATCACATTAAAAATAGTTTGAAACTAAATGTGTATGTATATGGTGAAGACGATGAGTTTTATTATTTAATATCTGGAGAGCACCAAATAAAGGTAAAAAAATGTTTTTAGATATTCGCTATAAAGCTTTAGATTAGATTTGATGCATGCACCCATAGAGGGGCTTTTTTTTTTTAAAAGTATATATGTAAGTATCAGGGATTGAAATCTAATTAATAGATATAAATTATTTATATTGATCTTGTTAATGTAGATAATTGTATATAATAGTTTTATTTAATATTAAGCTTTGATTTTTCTTTCTATACATATACGCAATCCACTTATCCTGGTGAAATACTTTAAAAATTGAGACATTAATAAAATAACATATATAAAATAATTAGTAAATTAATTAAGTATAATATTTTATATAGTATGATATTATATCTAGGAATTTATTACACTTTTTATTTAATTTTAACCAAACTAATACAATAAAATAAACTAAGATATGATAATTATTTAGGTAGAATTATATTTTGACTTACCCAAGATCTTCTGTCTTGGTTTCCCTTTCTAAAGTTTAAATATTTTTACTTTTACACTTCTAACCCCTAAAAGTATACAATAATAAAATAATAACATATAATAAAGTAAGTAATTAAGTAATAATAAAATATTTCGAGAAAGTTATAATACCAACATATAATGATGATTAGTATGGTTACATTATTTTGGTAAATAAAGTAGCGGTTTGCTTCTTCTCTTTTGTAAACACAATCATCGCTATTTTATATTACTCTAGTTAGCATTGTATTTTATATACCAAAAATTATAGAAAAATTTAAAGATATAAAAACGGGATTACTAAGGTTTTGTAGAGCAGAAAAAGGAATTTCGAATGATACATATAACGCGGGCAAAAAATAAAAATGTGCGGTAAAATAAGTGTTTAAAAAAATCACGGGAACTTATGAAACAACCTAATATAATTTGTTTTTTCACTTTCTAGATTTCTGTAACACTTTCTTCATATTTTGTTAAATATTTAATGCTCAACGCTGTTCGACGCTTTTTTGAATGCTCATTGTTAAAGAACCTGTTAGATTTTTTGCATGAGACATAATTTATTTTAAAATAGAATGAGCATGGAATAATACAATTTACCAAACCACATTCTAACACTATTGTCTGAATTGAAATGGACTCATCCACTTTTCACTTTAAGTAATCCAAATTTTATTCATTTTAACAAAAGTGACTGACCAATACAGGTACTCACAAAATAATTAATTTGTATAAAACGTAGGTTATCTCTTTATCATTTTATTATATTGTGTTTTCATCCAAATTTAGGTGGACTCACGTTTTACCACTTTTATCAGTTAATCTCTATTGTCTTTAATTTTGGGTTTTGTTGAAAATAAAAGTTTGTGAAAATCTAGTATTGAATTGGTACTCCAGTTGCATCTTAAAATTTTTCTGATGCTATTTATAAAACAATAATTTGAATACTTAATTAAAATTAGCATTTAACAGAAATTAAAAAATTTTTTAATGTGACATGAATAATATTTTTGCTTTGGCGAGAGTCCTAAACATGGGTCTACTTTTTTATTTCTTTAAATTTTTTTAAATTTATTATAACACAAACAGTTTGACTCAATATAAATTGTTAGTAAAAAATTAAATTTTTATTTATACAACACTATATCAAAAGGTATTTAAATGCACATGTCAAATTAGCTGTTTCATATTGAGTTTACGAAAATATTTAGATTTATTTTAATAAAAGTTTTTTTACATTCATTTGAGGTAAACTTAAATTGAATTCACTATAATGACCTAGACCATTATTATTTCTAAAAGAACCTCTTTTATTTAAACAGTTATCTTCTGGTACAATACATTGTTGGTATAAAGATACTATAATATTCAAAGAAAAAAATTATAATTTTTAAATCGTGGAACTTACTAGAATTACCGTTGATAATAGAAAAAGATAAATATAATAAATAAATACTATTATCATTACTTGTTGTAGTTTTTTTTCCTACTCTTTTTTGAATTTTGTTGCAATTATTTTTACAAATCTTTACCGTATATTTTATGGTTTCATTACAACTATAAGTACAGTCATATCGTCCTTTGATTACGGCAACTATTTCAGCATAAGTGTTTTGCAAACAAATAAAAACAGTTAAAAAAAATGTAATAAAATTAGCAATCCAGAAATAATTCATTTTGGCTCTTGAAACTCAAATTTCTAGAAAAATGTTAAATATCATTAAAAGTTATTCTTAATTATGAAAAGTCATAAAATAAGAAATTAATAAAAACATTTTATAATACTACACAAGGTGTTCGCTAAATAGCTATTAAAAATTAAATGAATATAATTTTTTTTATATAAACGCGTTTTTATAGTATTTTGTATACTTGAAAGCTAATACCTCTTATTTTAAAGTTTCTAGAAGACGAATTATCTATAACAAAACTTTTACTGTTTATATAATTTTTATTTCTTCTAAATTTCTAAATATTTTTTAGTTACAAAGAATGTTAATCATAAAGAACTCTATATTTTTTATACTATTTTATATGCATTTGATAGCCTGTAATCCTGGAGATTCCTCCTGTTAGGAGGAGATCTCCGGAATTGGGTTTTTAGATTATATGGGATTTACAAATATATATATATCGTTTATTATATTATCAGAGAAAGGTTAACAGGAAAGTGTGTTAAGTAAGAAGTTCCCTGTGTATAAGAGAACATCTCTTATATACATGGGTTTTGGAGTGTATCTGACACAGCTGTCGGATAACAAGCCAAACTTTTTTCTACAAAACGTTTTAGGATTAGTTATTTTGTTTTGATACTACGTAAAAATATCAAACGTCAATTGTTACTCATTTTGTTTATAATGAAAATAATTTTCCAATACTTTTCATTATTTTAATAAAAAATTCAAAAAAATAAGCAATTAAAATCAAAAATTAATTTTATTTCATTTAATTAGTATTTGCTACGCTTTATTATAATATATATATAAATATTTTTAAATACTCAAACATATCAGTTAGAAAATTGCTAAAAAATGTTTCATTTAAAAGTATTTATAGTCTTACGTAATACTCCATGATGAATGATGGCAACAAAATAAATGTTAATCTTTTGTTATTGTTTATAATTTTTTATTTTTTTGTTAATGTGTCTTTACAATAAAGTATCTACTTAGCACTTAAAATCGATATATTACAATAAATCATAAAATATGTTGTAAAAAAAAGTATGACTATCAAATAGATATAGAATTGAAAAAAAAATTTTAACTTTTTTAAAGCGTTACATTGTTAAAAATTAAAAATACTTTAAATTATTAAAAACTGTTGAGATTATATAAGCTACCATAATTATATAATAAATTAATATTGTACTATCTATCCTAAAATATTTTTTAGATAAAGAGTAAGCTTTCAAATGGCCATAACATCATAAAAACACATTGGTATAAAAAAAGCTTTATCATTTCAATCTTTTAAAACAAATTCACGGATACTCCGTATATTTATTAATTCCAATTTATTATTAAAATATTTAATAATAAGTAAAACCGTGAGAAAAAACTGTCCTGCCCATCCTTATTGATGTTTAATAAGTTAACGTCGTTAAAAGTTTTTGTAAATATAACTTAATGTTAAATGTCACTAAAATTAATTTTACTATTTTTAGTTTTAGAAATATAAAAAGCATAAGAAAGTATTGAGATATTTAGAAAAATATAATTTGACAGTCATCTACATCAAATATGCTACATTTTTTGTAAAATTTGCTACATCTTTTTTACCAATTTACGTCATCTTTGTACAATTGGTGCTATCTTTGTACATTTTATGACATTTTTTTTTCATACGGCAGAAATTCGCTTATCCATTGAGATAATCAAAATGACTTTTTTAAAAAACATACAAATGTTAGCGAGCAAAAGAGCATTCTTTTTTATTAAATTATATTTGATTATTTCATAAAATTCAATTCACACACAGATACGCACTTTACAACAACCACTATTCTAATTAAATTAAAAAAGAGACGATAAAAATTAGCTTGCCTGTGTTCTCCTATGATTAAGCGAAACAGCATTAAAAAAGGAGAAAAAATATGAGTAACTACGTACAAGCGAATATCTACCGTCTGAAAAAAATGGCGCAAATTGATAGAAAAGATGTCGCAAAATGTATAAAAATGAAGAATATTTAATGTCGACAACTCTTAAATTCTAGGGTGGATATATTTGTAATAATAATGATAATAAAGAAATTGTAGTAAATAACTTAAAAAATTTATCATTAATAAATTTGGAAGTCACTATAATTATGTTTTGTAGTTAAGTATTTTACTAATATTTTTTAATGACATGTTGCCGCTCACATAGAAATTAATAAAAAAAATTCTATTATTTTAAATTTTTGAATAATTAATAATGATTAAATATTGAATTATTATAAAAGCAAAAAGTAATTTTTTTATATTTATAAAATAATAAAAATTAAATTTAAATTTTTGAAATACAAAATTAGCAACTATACACATTTTGCTACAATATAACGATCGTATTGTTATGTCTAAAAAAAATTAATTTTAGATTAAATAAAATTTTTACTATAAGTTATCATCTTGTTTCTAAAATTTAAGCTAAATACTAAACTTTTGTGTAAGAAATCTATTAATAGAAATAAATAGAATTAAAATTTCTACACCACATTTGATTTAATAAAATGCGCATTATATAGAAGAAATAAAAAATTACAAATTATAAATCGTAGCTAAATAAACAAAATTATGTGTATTAAAATATATAATTTATTGAAAATATTCATAAAATGGTAACTGATAAGTGATGATTTACCAACTTTATAAATATTTTTTTGATTAGATCATTTAGTTAATTTTAGACAAACATGAGCTAAAATATGATCTGCGCGTTAACGATATTTTTACGGCTGTTATTGACTATGTTTTATCTATATTTTAACACTTTTTCGATTATATTAAAATGTTAAAATAAATTTATTCTTACAAAATTTGTTTTAATTTTTTTAAAATCAATTTAGTTTACCAATAAATTTATTTAGATCTCGATGATTAAAAAAATTACAATGTTAGAACAAAAAAAGGATATTTTTTCCACCAGTTGCCTAGTTAAGTTTATCGTCATATTCATAATATGCTAAGTTACACCTTCTTTTCTATAGTAAAGTTCACTTCCGTTCAGTTTCCAATTCGATGATCTTGTGTTAATCTCCTACAAAAGTGAGTCACATACTTCCACCGTTGGTTCTTTTAAAATAAGTAAGGCTCCTGCGTATTTTAGTAATGCCTTGACTTCATTTTTTATTTCTCTCGGTAACGGTATTCTCTTTGATGTCCTGTTAAATCCAACATCAAATTTGTATTTCATCATTTGTTCTTTGATGAAGAGATTATTCATTAAGTATTTTTTAAAATTTTGTGGTTTATTCAGGAGCCTAAGTACGAATTTTGTAAGCACATTTTCCAAAAAGTCAACAGCTTCAGACTTTATTTTTTTACCTTAGAAAAAAGTTATTTATACATAAAATAAAGCTTTCAACAATCATATAGTGTCGGTATGTTCGTAATGCCTTTTTCTTTACCATTGAATGAGGCACTATATAGTAGGACAGATTTCCCACCAACAGTTATATTCTATTTTGACTGCATTATTTCGTCATTTTTTTTACTAACAACTTTCCTGTTTTGTTTATTTTCTTTTATTTCCTCTGCCATTTCAGCTACCATGTTCATAAGTCTCTTAATTTTTTCTATCAAAATGTTATACTTGTTAATAGCTTTTGTAGTTCCTTGACTGCTCATTCCATCAGTACATCTGGCAGCTCCTAGTAAATGAGATTGTGATGAATAATAACAACCTATAATATATTAAATTAAATAATACGCAAGTAAAATTAAGTTAAACATACATTTATATATATTATTCTTCTTCAAAGTGTCATCTGTTCATCTAACTAAAATATATCTATTATTTAATAATATTTTCAAACTTAAAGTTATTACTTTTATCAACAATATCATCATCAGAAGTTATTTTTCTCTCGGTTCATGAACTTTCTCTCTGATAATTTTACGTTAGCCTTTATACGTTTTACATAATGACTACCACTATTTTATATTCTTCCATCAATTTCTGTTCTTTCATCAGCTATTGCTCTTTTTTTACCCTTACTTTTTGCATTATTAATATCTATATAAATTTCTTCATATTCTCTATTAGATAAGAAATTACCGTCAAACAGTGATGTTGAATCACGTTTGTGCCTTGACATGTAATTTAAATACCATTTACTATATTTAGACATCTGAAATGCAATAAATTTAATAAAGTTAAA
Organism: Strongyloides venezuelensis; assembly: GCA_963280985.1. Lineage (NCBI taxonomy): Eukaryota > Metazoa > Nematoda > Chromadorea > Rhabditida > Strongyloididae > Strongyloides > Strongyloides venezuelensis. Next base: position 19,553,671 of record CAUJLX010000001.1, read on the forward strand.
ACTCTAACTATTTTTTGTAATAGCCGATAACAATAGCTAATATTCACCATAATTTATTGAAATGATGAGTTAAACACACCTGTACAACAAAAGATATTAAGCACCAATAAATTATTATATCCTTTTGTATGAAGAACATTTATATTAAGAGAAACACATAGAGAGTTGAACAGTACTTACTTTTTATTATTTTATAATCCGTGAACTTTTACTTGCATTAATTAGGCTATGTTTATTATGTATACTGTTTAGTTTCAATTTAGCTAGCACTTCTCTCGTATAGTTTAAAATTATTTAATACATTTTACCTTATTTAAAAATAAAACATGTATTCAAAATTTATTAAATATAGTTATCGTTAAGTTAGTAAGGTTAACGATATGTCGTAAAAAATTTTACCAGCTAGCTGTGGATAAATGGTTTAACCGAGATATGAGATTAGTAAAAAAGACATAGAACATATTATTATAAAAAAGATCTAATTGTTGTACATCAGAAAACAAAGATTTCTTCAATAATATCTAATCTCTATTTAAAAAACACATTGCTAACGTTTAGTATTAAAAACAGAATTTTGTAGAAATGACGCGGAAAAATGTCATTTTTATAAAAGCTTATACTTTCGAGACGCATTGAAAAAGTCATCTTAAAACTTTCCTATTGCTACTTTTATTATAACTGATATATTATATCGAGCGGCCGGTTAATTTTTTTCTGTGAAAATATTTTGTTAACTGATTTTTTAGTTAGGAATGCTTTATTATGACAGTATCTAATTTTTACCTACCATCATTTGATACGTTAAAGAAATTTTATACTATTTCGATGTCAAAATGTGTTATTTTAAAAGCAATGTACAATTCACTTTAAAATTTTACAAAAAGTTACTGTAAATTTCTAATAAATAAAAAATTAAATTTTTGATTTTTTAGAATCATATGTATGAAATTATTTAGCAAAGAAAAAAGTTTATCGGCCACTAAGTATAATAAATATCTTAATTGTAAGATTATAAAATATTCTTCATTACTTTAATGATATTGAATAAATTATATAGAGTTACGTTCTCTAGTAGATTGAGAAAAAATAATGATCACATAGAAAAATTGTATTAGACAACTATTTTTTAAAGTTTCTATAAACTTTTCGAATAAAATAGCATTTATTTTATCTAATTATTTAGTTCCTTGCAAGAATAGTCTAGTTTATATTTTGCACTTTTAAAAGAAATCTGAATATTTTCAACTGAATGATTTATTTAAAAACACATTCTAATAACAAATAATCATTAGTAAATTTACATTTAAAATAATCTTTTAAACAATTTGATAAATTTTTAGTGTGAAATTTTAAATATTATGTTTGCCTATATGCGATGATAGCCACTTTAGCAATAATTTTTCATTCTTTTTAAAAATTTTATTAAAACATCATTAATTATTGGCACTATACTGTGAGATTCCGGTTTTACCTGAGGATGTTAACCGAAGAATCTATAAGCAATGTTAGAGTTAGCTTCAATTTAAAAAATGTACAAACTAGGCGGCTTTATTCTGATCTAAAAATACTAACAGACGAAATGACAAAAAAAAATGTTATGATCTTGGGTATTTGTGAAACAAAACGTAAAATGGTAGAGACTCTTGTACTTGACGATCTATATCATTGCTACATTGGTAAAACTGATAAGCGAATAGAAGGAATGGGTTTTAAAGTAAGAAAAAAATTTTCAAAATATATTACATTTGTTGAATTTTAAAATCAAGATTGACAAAAAATCTTACTTAAAATAGGAAGGAAAATAATTCTTTATACAATTAGTTATGCACCAACAAGTCAATATACGTTGCATGAAAGAGAATCATTTTTGACAATTTGCTACAATTTACAAAAACTCCCACTGACTACAAAATTGTAGCAGGAGATTTTAATTGTGAATTACAGGAAATTGACAAAACCAAATATGGATGCAAATATTATGAGTTAGAAAATGAAAAAAGCGAGAATAATTTAGTTAATAAATTTTCGGCAATTAGTAGCTTCAACATTGTAAATACAAAATTTGTCAAACGAAGAAGTAGAAGATGGACATGATATTCTCCAAATAAGAAAACATTTGAAGAATACGACTATTTTCTAGTTTAAAATTTAATGCATGTCATAAATTTCAACGTCTTAAGCTGGAAAGTTTTTAATTTTGGTTCAGATCATAGATGTATAAAGAAAAAGATATACTCGTCAGCTTTCCATATGAACATTTTTTTGTGTAAGACAAATAAGATTGTTAATATGTATATTAATAATATAAATATATTTACATTTTGTAAAACATGCCATCAAAAGCAAATTGATGTTATTATTAGAAAATACGATAAAAATAAACTTGTTATCTTCCTAGAAATTCACAAAATACTTAAAAACAGATTTGGTGATTCTGGGCTTAAGAAATCAAAGGTATTTCAAGTACTTAAAGAGCTCAAAGAAAATAACGTTAGTAAAATAAATGCAAAATCTAGTGAAAAAATAGATTCTAACGTAGCTATAACTTTCAAGAGTAACATTATTAGTAATGAATATCCAATGATCGTAACGGGGTTAAGCTCAGAAAGAAGTAAAGGTAGTGTTATTTTTGTAGAAAATAACTCTTCTAATAACATGGTAATATGTATGGGTAAACGTTACACGAGATCAGAGGCAAAAAATTTTTTATTGTTCATCATGTAGAAACGTTGGTGATAAAAATGAAACCACCTAAAACATTAAGAACAGCAATAAAAGTTATAGATGGTAAAATTGTTTTTCAAAATGAACATGTAGATGGCTGCGAGAATATTTCATTTGTCAAATGTTTTTTTCTTTCATTGCAAATTTTAATGAGTTCATCACTTACACCAACTGAATGTTGGCGTGAATACCTCTATAAAATAACAATTTTATGCAATAATAATAGCTTAAAATATGAAGATTTTATAAAGCATATTGATTTTACAGATAGAGAAACGTTTATAAACAGTATAAATAAAAAAAGAAATAACTGTAAGGCAGTTTTAGATCTGGAGTTAACTGTTTACAACAATGAATCATATGTATTTCATGGAGATGGATTTATTTTTTGTTGCAGTGATTTCTTTTTTAAAATGTTGTTCGATAAAAATATTTGGTGCATTGATAGTACATTTTCAACATCACCTAGGATTTATGCTCAAGTTTTAGAAATTCATGTATCTTTATCTGTAAAAAAATCTGTTGTATGCAGCTATATTCTTATGGCTAATAGAAAATGTTGTCTATATAAAAGAGTTTTTTATATATGAAAGAAAGATTAGAAAATTTTGTTGAAATAGTAGTAAAAAAAATTATCTCACATAAAAAAGCACCGATGTTAAAGGCAATGAAAGAAATATTTCTAGAATCAAAATTCGAATATCGTTCTTGTTCATTTCATTACAAACAATCAATAAATAAAGCATATAGAAGATTTAAATATGATCATTCTTTAGATATAAAAAGAAGAATGAGTCTCCGCACAACTTTAGAGAAGAAAAAAGATATAAATTTTGCTCTAAGACTTCTTAAACAATTATCTCATCTTAGAATTGATGATGTAAGAGAATTTTATATTGAACGTATCTTTTCTATTTTTAAGAAATATTCCATGAATGATTTAGACTTTTATATTTGTACAGAGTGGTTGTAAAAAAACACTGGTTTTTGGAAATTCTGTGATATTAGCATTTATAACGAAAGAATAAAAACTTCAAACATTTGTGAAATAAGGCATGCAGCGATAAGAAGATCAGGAGCTTGTAGAAAAAAGCCACGTTTTAATGCATTTTTTTTATCAGTTAAAAAATATGATCTTGATTGTTTTACGACTTGTATTCAATATAAAGATCATGAATGTGATGATGATAAAGATTTTATAAAATTGTTTGAATATGATGATACAATTGCTGGTAAAGAAAGTTTTTTATTACAGGTAGAAGATTACTACAAATCTAAAAAAAAAGAAATAAGTTCTACTGTGTTCTACTTTTTAAAAATTTATTTATTATAAATAAGTTATTAATACTTTTCTCATTTATTTTTTGATAAAGTTTGGCTTGTAGCATCTCTTTGACTGGTAACACCATAATATACCCCCAATATATGAAATAGATAAAAATATTTATGATTTATTTATTTATTTATTATTAATAAATGTTTATTATTGTTTTTATTTATTTTAAATATAACATTTATTTTGTACTCTTAAATCCTACTTGAAAAATATTGAAAGATGGCACCTGACGAGTGTACGTCATCTTGATGTACAGAAATAGGTATTTTAATAGAAAATATAAGGACCAAGTTTGAGAAAAAAAAACCATACAAGTTACATCTTCTAAAAGTAGGATTTTCTTTAGATCACTCATTTCTTGATTTCAATCTAAAAACAAGTATTGAGTCAGACTATAAAAATGTATGTAAATAGTAATTAAAAATTTTTAAACAAAAAAAATGTTTATATTTAAAAGATTTGAAAAAACACAAAAACTTTTAGAAGAAAGAAGAGCATTAAAAAACGATCTAATTAATACATTAACAATAAACAAAGATCTGAGATTTAATATATAAGCAGATATTGATTTCTTTAAACTTCAGAAATTGGCTGTCATTAAAAATTGTAGTAGAAAAAAATTAACGAAAAGTGGACAGTTAAAAAAATAGAATTAGTATAGATACGATACTATAAAACAATTCTAAGCTAGTTTTTACGCCAAGAAATTAAATTTAAAGCAGCAGGAAGAGATAATATTAAAACTGAACAACTAATTGAAACAACACAAAGAGAAGATGCCAATTGAATACAAGACTAGAATATTATAGAAGTTAAAATAAATTCCAATAAGTTTTCAAACACAGTCAAATAATGTTGCTTCATAAAAGTGGTATTTTAAATGATATAAATAATTTTAAACCAATAAGTCTACTACCAAATTTAATGAAAATTTTTACTGGCATATTACACGGTAAAATAAAGAACTTAGGGAAGATAATTAACAATGTGGGTTTATAGAGGGAAGGTCAAAAACTGAACAAATAGCCTGTTTAAGAATAATAATTAAAAATCACGTTGAGTATAACAAGCCACTGCTTTTGATTTTATGTTAATTTTCTAAAAGCTTTTGATTTACTTCATAAAGATGTTATTTGGCAAGAATTAAGAGATTTGCAAGTAGAAGAGAAAATAGCAAACAATCTAGAAAACCTCTTTAAAAATTTTTGTAAAAATAGCATTAAAAGAAAAAATTTGTTTTTAGTTCTGAAGCAGTTGTTAAACAAAGTGGTACTCTATTATCTATGTTATTTTTCATAGGTTTAAACAGAGTTTTAAGGAAACCAAACCTAAAAAGCTTTTGTAAAAGATATGGAAATATATGTATTCCATACCTAGGATTTGCAGATGATCTTGTATTGATAGCCTCAAGTATACATAAAGTACAAAAAATGCTTCAAAAACTAACATACTAGATTTTTCAGTTGGGTAAGCATGGAATAACACAATTTACCAAACCACATCCTAGCACTATTGTCTGGATTGAAATGGACTCATCCACTTTTATTTTAAGTAATCTAAATTTTATTCATTTTAATACAAGTGACTGACTACTAGAGGTACTCACCATTGGATTAATCTGTATAAAACGTAGGTTGTCTATTTATCATTTATTTTAATATGCTTTCATTCAAATTTAGGTGGACGCACGTTTTTATCTTTTCATCCTTTTTATCTCTTTATCTTTATATCTTTTGTGTGTTTTGTTAATAATAAAAGATTTGTGAAAATCCAGTGTTAATTAGGTGCTCCAGTTACAACTTAAAAATTTTTACTGGTATAAAAATAAATTAAAAGAAAACTAAATTTATGTCTAGAATTGTAAAAAGGAAATGAGTAAAAGGAAGAAGTGGTAAGGGTGTTAAAGAACTGAAATTTATCAAAAATCCAGTTATAAAATTAAATGGAGAGATGTTAAAAAAAGTCGAAACATATAAATATCTAGATCAGATTGTTTTTATTAAGCTAAAAGACTATAATAATAATATATTGAGAGAAAGAATAAAAAAACTTACAAAGCATATTTTGCTAATAAAAGATTTTTTCAACATTTTCACGTCATTTACTATCATTTTATACTATTTTGTATAGATATTACTCTGTAAGAGCAATTAAATAGTGTCTTTTAAATTTTTCATATGTGCACTTTTAATCTCATTTCGTCTACTTTAAAAATACAGTCAACATCCTCTATTAGAAACACCTTTATAAGAAACTTTTCCATATTAAAAACCATAAGCTGTATTCCCAAAACTAAATTTAAATTTACATACATTTTTGGTTTTCTATAAGAAACTATGTATGTGATATTTTTTCTATAAAATTGCTTTTTTTTCGTTGAAAAAGGTGTTAAAAATTAAAAAAGCTTGAGTTTTAATAGAAATGTTTATTAATTTTACAATTTGGTTACATAAATTTGCATATTATAAAAATTTTCTCATAATTTTATTGAGAAAAGATAAAATTTTTTGAGTATAAATTAGGTGTTCTTATTACAAAGATTTATTTAATACTACACAGAAAAAAAAATCCGTGACATTTTGTCACTCAAAAAAAGTATCACGGATATTTAAAAACATTTTGTCATGTTTAGTTAAGAAAAATTTTTTCTCACATTTTTTAAAGATAGAAGACAAAATGTCACGTTAATGAGTATTTCAGGTGAGTCTCCGTAATTTGTATGATATAATGTCTTGAATATTTTTTTTGTGTTATACATTTTAAATGCCTACATCGAGGAAATTAGACAACTTAAAATACCTACTGTGTTATCTAAAAATAAACAGTATATTTACTAGTTTAAATTTAGCTAAGGTCTAAAATTCTTTAAGTTTACTTTTCTATAATTTCATTGTTTTCTGTTTATTTCAAAACAAAAATATTTTGTTAAAATATATAAAACTAATTATTATTTCTTATGGTACAAGTTTAAGTTTATAGTTTAAATTATCATTATGCCAATTATTAACTGCTATGTTTGCCACTATAAAGACATTAATTGTTCTTTCTCATTTCCTGTCTATCGTGGTCATGTTGTCATTGAACATAACTCTGGAAAATACAATATGTTTCGATGTTTAATTGAAGGATGCTCATTGCCTAATACTAAATATGGGTCTTCTTTATATATTAAGCATTTAAAAACATCTCATGGTATTTTAAATGTTGCAGGTAAATAATATTATCTTCTTGAGTAGTAGTATTAAAAAATAATTCCATAAAAATTATTTTTTGTGTATTGAATTTATTCTTAAACTATATCATATAAATATAAAAAATTTATTTAAAGTAGAATAAATGAAAATTTTTATTTTAATGAATATAATAAATTTCTAAGACTCTATAGAAGTAGAAAATGTTACTATTTTTAATGAACCCATTGCTGAAATAGTAGATAAACATAACTTGCAAGAAAATCCATTGATTGATAGTATAAAAAATGCAGTACTAGTATATTTAAGCAAATTCATTACAACAGAAAAAGCTGCTTTAGAGTTAATTGATATGGTTAAAAAAATTTTTAATCTAACTGGTAATTATGATGAAGCTTCAAAATTAGATATTAAAAATTTATTGAAAGTAAATTATATCAAAGAAAATAAGTTAATGGAAGAACTTAATGATGATAATAGTACTACTGAAGGGATCATTAATTTTAATAAGAGAAATTCTAATAATTTATATACAATAAATTTGGAGAAAGATTTAGAGTCTTTTATAAATAAAAAATTCTGCGAAAATGGATTTTAATTTTTTAAATAGTCTTTCAAATAATATTTTAGAACTAACATTGTATGGTGATGAAGTTTGTGTTTATAATCCATTACGTGTGTCTTAGTGAAAAATAAATAATGATAACAATATTATTTAATTTTGTATTGATATTTTTCTATCAGATAAATGGTAGTAATAGACAAGCTCATTTCTGCGTAAATTTAATATTATTTAAAAAAAGTTTTTTGTATAAGTTTTAAATTAATTTTTTAAAAATAATCTATTAAAGACTTTAATTAAATTGATTGCATTATCAACAGTTATAGATAATTTAAATTAATACATAAATTCAATTGTAAATTTTTAAAACATGATAATTGTTATGATTTGTTGATATTTTCAGGTCCAAATAAAAGTGGAGGAACAATATTACACATTTGTGTTAGAATAAACAATTTACGATCAAGTAAATTAGAGGTATGGTGATAAAAAATTTTTAAATATATTTTTAAAAAATTTTATATTCTTTATTTTCATATATTATATTGTCACTATTTTTACAATTCAATATAATTCGATTTTTTAAACATTATTTTAGTGTATAAGAACGTATGGATTAATAAAAGCTAGGTATTCATAAAAATATGGGTACAGAAATCTTACAGAAAAATGCATTAACGAAATTAACAATATGTATATAAATGTAAATAATAGCAGAATACGACTGATGGTTACTAAAGTTAATGGAGATAATTTATATCTTCAAATGATGTACAATTTACCTCGTATTTTTCGTAATATTAGTAATTCACGCGCTTGTCGTTGCTGTATGATAGCACCTAAAGATTTTAATCGTTATTTACTAATTAATGAAGTTGAGCCATTCGAAAGACGTGATTTAAGTATTGGGCCATTGAAATACCCAGTAAATATACTTGGAGATTGTTTTCATGACATTCTTGAAGGTGTTATGGGTTATACATTATTTTTATCAGTAAATTATATCTTAAACAAGGTATAAATTAGTGCCGAAGATTTATCGGATGAGATGAATTGCCGTGTAAAACTTAGTAAAAATCTTCAAAGTATAGAAACTATTTTAAATAAAGAATTTTTTAACTACAAAAAAGTATCTCTAGATAGATTACATAAAAAAACAAGTATCGTCTTTTGGTTATCAGATGTTATCTGTTTTACAGTATTTTAAGAACATTTACATGACCTAAACCGGAATGACAAAAATGGTATTTATCAGTTAGTTTCAACATTGTTGCTTTTGTATAAACTTATTACTTTTAATGAAGAATTAACTGATACAGTTTTTGAAAAACTCACATTGGTAACTAATTTTTATTTTAAAAAATTATTTGATTGTTGCACAAATTATCAATTAAGTTATAAATTTCATATGTTATTTCATTATAGAAGAATACTTCAACTTCAGAAAAATACATATCAATATAATACATGTAGATATGAATCTAAAAATGGATATGTCAAAAAACTGTTTAATGTAAGTGCACAAATAAATAAAAAAAGACAAATTTTGACAGTTTATAAAAAAAATCAAAATGTCTCACCATTTAAAAAATAAAATTTTATTCAATTTCTAAAAAAGTTTCAATAAATGAATATTTTCTAGATTTCTACAAATTATCGTAATCCTACTTATGAAGCTTTGAAAAAGCTGATGCAACGTGAAAATTTTTTAAATGTGATTGAAAATAGTTCAACAAATTTAGAAATTAGGGATGATGAGGAAATAGAACTTCCTATTTACATAACAAGCTTTAATTTTGAAGAATATGAGAATGAGTCAGATCGTTTATATTATTCTAGAAGTGAAACATCTGAATTTTCTGATGAAGAGAGTGTTTATGAATATGAAAGTGATTTTGATGAAATATAAAGGAAAATATTTTATAAAACTTTATAATGATATTAAACAATATATTATTTCCAATCAATACTTTACTTATTTCTATATAGTATATATATTTAAAAGAGAAATAACTATATTAAAACATAGAAGTCTTTTCATTTTAATAAATTGCAATATAGATATTAAATACAAATTTCAGAATCTTAACAAAAAAAACTATTTAGTTACATAAAAAGTTGTAAATAGATTATTTTGTATTTTTTCCTTATACTTCTAATATAATTTTCACTTTTAATATACTTTAAAATAGCGTTAAATAAAATATTTTCAAAAAACTAATTAGAGAAATAATGTAAAATTTTTAAAGTAATATATTCACATTTTTGATAATAAAGTAACTTGATACATAAATAATTAATATAATAAATGCTTTAAAAAACCCTAAGCATTATTCTTACACTTTCTGCCTCTGCGTCTTTTAGAATTTGATACTTGAATTGCAGTACTAACATCTAAATCACCTGTTGAAGTTACACTACTAATATTTTCTAACGGTTGAAAACTTGTTTCACGATTATTACTTGATGAACTATCTCTGTTTTTATTTTTATCACTAATATCCTTATTATCACCACGTTTACCACTGTTATTGTTTTTATTATTGCCATTATTCTCACTAATGCCCGTGTTTTTAATACCGTTCTCAATATTTTCATCATTGTCACCAGTATTCGTAAGACTACTACTGCTAACATTATTATCATTTGTATTACTTTCATTATTTTGAATATTACCAACAATATATTCACCATTGTTAACATTTCCACTATCATTACTTTCAGATACTTCATTAGTACTTCTATTTCTACTATCATTTTTGAAGCAATTATTTGATCTAGATAGTGGGCCGCCAAATAGTTCGACTTTATAGCAGTAGAATGTTTTTCCCTTCATAACGATTTCGATTGGAAAATTGCAGGCACGTAAATATTATGGATCATAGTAGACGAAAAACCTTTCGTTTTAGTTGAATATAATAAAAACGTTAATTTGGTATAAAAAAAAACTGCCTCACCAATGGTACCAAATTTTTTAATGCAAAATTCGGATAATTCGCTTGAATCTAATTTTTCAATACTAATAACAGTAAATGAAGTATCATTTTTTTTTATGTAAATTCCCTTTTTTAATTCAGTTGATAAAAGCAATTCAATTTTTTTTTCAGAACAAAATTTCTAATTGCTTAATGCATGTTAGATAGAAGATTGACAGTAATAATAATTTCTGATTTTCTTTCAATATTTATTTGAAATAATACATCAATTTTTTCACTGACAGCTTTACTTATTGAGTAAAAGTTTTTTAATTGATGAAATTGTTTTTCATTATTTATATTGTTCAAAAAATCTACCAAAGAAGACAAATTATTTCTTTCTCTTTCATCAATAGAAAAATTATGACATAAATTATCTATATTTTCTAAACAATAATCGTAACTTTTTTATTCTTCTGTTTTCTCCATCACTATTTCGACTTTAACGCTTTCTTGTAGAATCAAAAAAGATTCCTTTCGTTTATTCTAACTTCAGAATTTATAGAATATTTTGATTTTACTTGTTGAATGAAATGCTTTCCACAATGATGAACTGTGCGCAAAGGCTATAAAAAATTTACTATTAGTAAATATTTTATTGGCGTAAACATTTTAAAAGAAATGATCTAATTTTTTAAAACAATAGTATTCAATTTATGCTTTTTATGTATGTTTAAATTTGAATAATATTTTTTCACTCCTTCCTTATTCCTCCTTATTGTTAACAAAAGCAGTTTTCATTTTAGCATTTGAAGTTCAGTTGCATTGTCTCTTGTCATTGATTCCATCCAGTTGAATTTTTGTAACACCATTGCCTTTGTAAAGTATCTTGCCTTTCTCAGTCCTTGGATGTAGTTTATGCCCAAGGTAATAAACTTCTTGTCCTTCATTAAACTCAGAATTGACAGGGTAACTAGATCTATTCTTCCACTTCTCTAAAACATATTGTAGCTCCATAAACTAATCCTCCTTAACCGTCGTTGTTTTTTTTTAAATTTATTAGATTGTCGGCCCTCAATCTTGGATTGTATCTTAAAACCAAAGTATTGGGAGAACATTGTAAATATTTATGTTCCGCTGTATTTATGATATGTGCCACTTTGTTAAGGTTTTTTTGTACATTCTTTGATTTTATTGGTAATTTCTTATAAATTGCTCTGACTGTACGAAAAGCTCTTTCAATCTCTGAATTGTGATGTTCATAAGATGCACCATAAGTACTAATTATGCCGTTTAATATTAATTATTCTATTAAATGTTGACTGTGTAGTTATTTAGCATTATCCGAATGTAAGTATTTGGGATATCCAAAAGTATCAAACCATTCCCGTAATATTTTTTGAATTGAATATGAAGTTCTTCTAATCGTATAAAATTTAATGTATTTGGAGAATCTATTCAAGATTTCGCATAATACTTTCTCTCCCTATTTACCTCCTGAGATTTTGCAAAAATTTATACATAAACATTCCATTATACCAGTCTTTGGGTGATAATAACTATTTTTTTTAAAAGTATTATTTGAACGACAAATATCACATTTCAAATTTTACTATTAATGTTCTAATTAACTTTCCACGAATTTTCTTAATAACTAACCTCTCTTTAATTAACTTATGAATACGATACAATGATTGATGTCCCATCTGTAAATGTAACTCTTTGAAAAAGAAATCCGCTAACTCATTAACCTCCATGGATGGTGACGTTTTTATTGTAATAAGTATCGGTTGATTAAAAATTTTATTAACTCTCTCACTTTCCACATCATCAAAACTTTTAATTGATGAAATAACATTAACACGACTTTAAAAATATGCCATATGATTTTCACAACCACGTTTATAGATTAATTTGTATTCTTGATCTTCAATTGAAAATAACAATTCCATATATTTTGAAATATTTGTACCAATTCGCAGACCAACCAGTGGTTTGTGATCTGTATAAATAGTCAACTTTCTTCCTGAAAGCAACGCTCTACACTTTTGAATTCCATAAACTATTGAATAAAGTTCTAAATATGTAGCACAACGACTATGTTTACATTTTGTTAACTTCTTTGAATAATACTGAATTGGTAAAATATTCTGACCATCCAATTGGTAAACAAAATCTCCGATTACCATTTTGTGAAGCGTCCGTTTTCATATAAATTTGTTTATTTGGATCCAAACGTCTTAACCATTTAGGACTACTTATAGCTTTATTTAAATTTTTCAACACATATAAATTTTTCTCATCAAAATTTATTTTATCTTTCTTGTTTATAACAAAATTAGCCAAATTATATAACCCAGCTGTCAAATTTTTATAATTTGGTATACTTGAACGAAAAAAATTACTTGAAGCAAGCAATGATACCAATTCACCCTTATTAGTTTGTGTTATCCGATTCAAAAACAAATTCTTATACTATTTTGGTATTCTTACACCCTCTTTAGACACTTCATACTCTAAAAAGCAAACCCTATAACTTCCAAAATGTGACTTTTCAAGACTTATTTTTCAACCAACCTGTTGAATACGTCTCAATAAATCAAAAACGGTTAACATATGTGATTCTAGATTACCTTCTGTCGCTACACAGAAATCATCTTAATAACATATAACATTACTTAAACATTGATCACTTGATTTGCTACCTTCTAAAATTGAATTTGTGTACATCTTCCGCCTTGAGGTAATCTAAAAGAACGATAGTATAATTGAAGACACGTACATCAAATAAATCTAAATTTTTTTCACTAAGGCCTCCTTGGAAGAAAGCATTCTTTAAATCAATCAAAGAATATTAATTAAACCCTTTGATTTGATTAATCAATTCCAACGTATGAATAGATGGTATATGTTGGGATCGTGTGATCGAATTTATATAACGCAAATCAACACAACATATCCAGCTGTTCTTTTTAGGAATAACTAAAAAGTGGATGTATATTATCAACTGGTCTTTAATCTACCATTCCTGATATTTGCAAATTTTCAAAAAAGCCAAAACTTTTTCCTTTATACTAAATGAAATTGAATATGTAACGATTTTTTTCGCTTTTTTACCAGCCATTAAATGTATTTTATCAGTTATAACTTCACTTTTATCTAAATCATCTCTGATCTTGATGTTATATATGGAAAACTACATTCAACGAGAATCTTAAAATTCATTTTCTCTGTAATCAACGTAAGTGTATTAAGTTTCGACTTCTCTTGATACTTCAATTTAATACACGTAGTTTCATCAATATAAACTGATCTTTCTTTCCCATTGAGTATCATATTCAACTGTTAGATAAGATCGCTACCTATAATCAAACTCTTCTCAACATGATCTACTATATGGAATAAACTCCTTCTAAATTATTTTTTAGAAAATCAATTTTCACCATACAAGTTTTGCACGATATAATTTCTCCATCACCATAACCTTTGATCTTTTTATTACATGAAATCATCTTCTCCATATCAACTGCCCGTTTTGGTAAAATAGATACTTCTGCGCCAGTATCAACCAGTGCCTCATAAATGTAGTCTTCAATACGAATTCCTATAGTGAATTGATCCAACATCTTAGACCGTTCATCATCACTTTCTACAGCTTCATATTATTGGTAACTACATCTTCTAACCCAACTATATGATATAACGTTTTATTTTTTGATGATCTAACATCATCTTGCCCATTTCCTCTTCTATAATACGATGAGCTTTCACCTTGCTCTTTCTTACCTTTCTTAAATTGATCTTTCTTATGATCATACTGTCCACACTCATAACACTTTATGTTATTCTTCTTGTGACCTAAACTATGATCTCTCTCAACTTAATAAGTCAAATTAAAATAATTCAATATCTCGATCAATTCCATTGTATTTGTGTGAAGATTCAATATGATAAATTCCCTCAGCTGTTTCATATTAGCACATACTCTAAGCAATTCCGTTTTAAACGTTACTTCCTTTTGTTTCAAAGTAGAATTCTTTTGATCATTATCAACCAAATCTTTTAGCTTCTTTAAACCTCTTTAAAACTCTTCACTATTATCCATCTTTAACTTAAAGCTAGCTAACTTTAAAATAGTGTTCTTCAAAGAATGATGCATCGTATACTACTTTTTCAAGATTAACAGAATAGCAGATGAAGGAAGTCCTTCAAAATGCATAATCTCTGATTGCAAACGCGCTATTTTGGAATCCTCCAACTTTAATATCAATATCAACTTCACAACAGGATTCTTAACTCTCTCTTATCTGCTGCTACAGCTAATTTGAATTTTGTTATATACGAATTAACATCACCTTTTGATGTAAACTGCTTTAACATCTCTATAAATTTAGTTCCTTGCTTCTGCTTGATAGATATAATCATAAACTTGGCTGTAGATGCATCTTCTTCATCATCATTTTCTTCCCCTCATTATTTTCACCATCTACTAGATTATCACACTTATCTTTTTTATCCACATCAATTTTATTCAAAAACTTCAAAAATAACTCATGTTCCTTGATAGCATCTAATTGATAAACATCATATACCAAGTATGACGTGTTCTTAAGATCAAAATTTCTCTCCACCAATTGAGCAGCTAATCTGAATTTTGAAAGACTTTTAGATGCTATAGAATTACTCATCACTTAGGTAACTACTTTATCACTCATAATAGTTTAAAAATTCCAATCAGTATCTGAAATTGTTTTATTCCCACAAGTAAATATTTTATTGACGTAAACACTTAAAAAGAAATGATCGCATTTATTAAAAGAATAATATTCAATTTATTGTTTTTATTTATGTTTAAATTTGAATAATATTTTTTTACTCTATTTATATTAATTTGTAGTTTACATTATTATACATAATATGTTTTTGAAAAAAAATGATTGAATATTTCTTAGATGGTCACGCTCGAAATTTTTTTATATGTTACTTTCTCTAGGTCCTTCTATTGCACCACGAAACTTTTGATTTTTATAATGAATTGAAAAAATTGTTTCTCCAGATGGACTGTTTATCAGACTTTTTAGTGTTTCAATATCAACAGTCTTCATTTTTATGATAATTAATAGAAATTAACAAATAGATAAGCTTTTATTTAGTATACAATATTGTTGTAATTAATAATCAAAAATACTTTCCCAATTTTATTGGGAAAATACAGCGTGGTTGGTCAAAGCCTTCCAACATTATATGTATAAAATAACTTCTTTATTATTTTTGCAATTTTATCTACCAAAATTAATTGATTAAATTTTTTATAAAAAAATTGTGTAATAGATATGTTTGTTATTTGTGATTCATTTATATATTAATTACAATTTACTTTATTTGTCTTGATTTTTACAGCTATCATGGTTAATACTTGTTAAAAAAGTAGAAGAATTTTTAAGAATGGATGACATTTATTCTCGGTTGTATAGTCATAAAGTATGGAAGAAAATAAGTTGTTTTTTGTTAACAAAAAAAATAATACAAGCATAATTAAAATTTCTATTGCATTAAAGCATATAATGATATTTTTAACATTAAAACGGATTCTACCAAAATTTTATCACATTCAACTAAATTTCTACTATTGTTAAGTAAGTGTTTAATGAAGTTATATTCCTTGTTGAGAGTATACTTTAATTTATCTAAGAAAGTATCTTCACGATGCATAGTTTTGAATTAATGTTTCTTTGTGAAGGAATTTATACAGTTAAAGTTTATGTAAGAAATATCACTTCTGCTTTCATATAACTCTTTTCTAACCCCATCAGTTGTGTAGTTATGTGTCACATCTTCAGAAGCAACTTCACGTTGTGATATACAATAAACACTTCTGTTTTCGCTGTTGAATAATGGTGATGGATTACAAGAGAACGAGAATTTTGAAAAACTTTATATAGTGGCTAAACTAGGCATTGAATTGCTCTCTTTTTGCTTACTCTCAATTCTTGGATCAATTGACTTTCCAACAGAAGCAGAAACTGTTTAAGAAGACAAGAATATTGTTTCCGAAAATATCATTTCATTTGGTTTCAACCTTTCATTTGAATAATCTTTTTTAATGTATTAGATAAGTCATCTATATTATTATGACTTTCTTTTTCATCAAGATCATTTAAAACATTTAACAAAAAAGAATATTTTTTAGAAACTATGATTTCCTTTGGAAAACGTTTTTTGAAACACGAGATCTCTTAAATAAGCATTCTTCAAATCGAATACTTCCACGTTTGTTTGATCTTTAATTTGATTATACGGTTGATAATAAAGAGATGAATACAAATTTTACACCAAGGCCTTTTCCAATACTTTAATTTGGTAAACATTTCGGTTCTCCTTTATTTTCGTTTGACTAATCAAACAGGATTGCGTAGAGTGTTTTGAAGATCTTTTCATTTTTTTCTTTAGAATTCTCTATTTTTCCTAAATTAGCATATTTCTTATCAGAAACCTTTTGCATTCTTTGCATTTAAGCTTTTCGTAGCCTTTACATTAGCTCCTTATTTTCTCTTTTAATATCTTCCTTTGATTTTTATTGTCTGAAGATTTTTCTATTCTCATTTGAAGATGAATTACCAATGCTAGAGGCCATTCCAAAGAAAAAAATTGGATTAAATTACAAAATGTCACTTATTTAAAAATTAAATTTAACTATTGCTTTTTATATATGGTGATTATATCATTAACAACTGAAGTATGTTAAAAATAAAATAAATTTTTTACTCAGGAAAATATTGGAATCCGACACAAATTATATTTTAAAGTTTAGATATCAAATCATTCTGTTGAACATTTGAAAATACATAGAATCTTACTTGAGAAATAATTAATAACTTACAACCATTATCCTCTTTTCTAAAAATATTGTTGGTACTTACACCTGTATAAAGAGAATAGGTACAATAAATTTTATTTCTTAGATCACAAAGAAAAACCCAATCTGTAATTGGGCTATTCTGCCAGGTTAGTAAAGTCAACTGGCATGTCATCACTTTTTGGGGGTATTTGAATTCGTCTTTATCTTTCCTAAGAAAAAAACATTCATCATTTACTAAATTAAGATAAACAAAGTATTAAAAATCAACTACAATCAAAAAACTTATTAAAAATTTTCTGCATTACCAAATAGATTATAAAGGTAATTCAAGTTTATTATATAAGACTTTTTATCATATCAACCTTTGAAAATTTCCTTTTTCATATCTTTTTTAATTCATTTAATATTTATATGAATTAAAAACAAAACGTAAAATTTAAAATAGAATCTATTGGTGGTTTACCACTATCTGCCTTGGCAGTAATAGCACAAATCTTACGTTCTGATTTAAAATTAAAGCATCTAATTGGAAAAGGTACTTTTAGTGAAGTATATGAGAGTGTTCTAAATGTTGGTGAAGTTGAAAAATCAGTTGCTGTAAAAACTGTTTTTCCAATAACAACACAAGATGGTATAAAAAATTTTGCATCAGAAGATTTTATCATGAGTCGAATTAATCATCTAAACATAGTACAATTTATTGATTGCATATTAGATGAATCTCCAAGGTGCTTAGTTCTTGAGTTTTTAGATGGTGGAGATTTGGAAAGCTTTTTAATAGAAAATCGTCAGGATGGAAAAATTTCAAATAATTCCAAATTACTATAAAAAGTTATGAACTATTAATAATGTATTATTTAGCATTCTTATCATATCAAATTGCCAAAGAGTATAAATATTTAAAAAAAAAAATTTATTTTACCAAGATATTCCAGAAAGAAATTGCCTAAATGGTGGTACTAATGGAAATGATAAAATAGTTAAAATTGCTGATTTTGGTATGGCAAGAGATATCTATAAATCTAATTATTATCGAAAGGTACGAAAAGCTATGTTACCTGCTAAATGGATACCATGTGAAGCATTCTTAGACGGTATATTTAAATCTAAAAGCCATATATGAATGTATGGTATCTTATTATAGAAAATATTTTCTATGGGATATTTACCATATCCAGAAAGAAACAATCAGAAGGTTATGCAATTGGTTGTATCTAGTGGAAGATTAGAATAACTTACATGTACAACAAAAAAGATACGCAAATTGATATTAATATGTTGTAATACATATCAAGATAATAGACCTATATGTTTTGAAATTGTTTATGTTCTTGAAGATATACTTTCAGAACAATCTTTGTCTAGTGAAATTGTTCAAAGTAATTAATTACTTTAATTTTATTATTGTTTCTTATTTACTTTTTTTTTTAAAAATATGAGAAGACTAAATATTACATAACTCTTAAATAAAATATGTTGGGAATTTATCGGTTGATTTTCCTTACTAATTTTTCTGAAAACATATAATCTTTTTTATTTATTAAGAATTTTTTAGAAACTATGTGACAAAACAAGACATTGATGTGTAAAAGTTAATGGTAGAAAGTGCTTTAAAATATATTTTGACATTAATTTAATTGAATAAAGTTGTTAAAATACTAAAAAAATAATTGACTTTTTAGCATTAAACATTTGATAGACAAATTACATCTCTAGTAACAAGTTTCTGAAGTTTAGTTAGTTAAGAATGAGTTCTTCATTAGTTTAGTATGAGTTCTGCCCCTCTCCTAGTAGTTAGATTTAAGTATTAAGTTACTTGGAGCAGTAGAATATGTTAGGTTAGGTAGGATGAGAGGTTAAGATTGTAGAATTATGTGATATGAAATTACAGAATGCTAGGTATTCTCTTATTCTCCTTGTTCTTCGCACTTTATTATTTTTTTTATCATTTGTATATAAAAGACAAAATGTTACGCGTATGCAGGAATTTTATCCGACTCCTGCAATTTTCGTAACATTTTGTCCTGGAAAAATTTTCAATCTATGTTGAAATATTCTTATTCCAGTTAGAGAGCAATTAAACAATTAGGCTGACTCTGGTTCATTCAATAAAACTATTTAATTATATAATAAAATAATGTCACAAAATTTATAATTTATATTTAAAATATTTAAATATTTCAAGAGTATATTAAATAAGATTTTAAATTTATTCGTTGTTACTATATTCTAATGATTTCTCAATAAAGAAAGACTTATTCAACTGAAGAAAAGTTAGCTATATTAGAGGATTATAGCAAAAATGGAAGTACTGCTATTAAAGAAAAGTATGGAATGTCTAAAGCAAATTTTTCAAAATTGAAAAAACAAAAAAATGAGTTAGTTGAAAGAGTTGCTGATAGTAAAAACAGTAATTTTAAAGTAAAAGAGTATCCTTGGTATGAAAAAAATAATTTTCATTTTTTGATAGATTACGTGAAAATGTTATACCTGTTTTTGGAAATGTAATTTAAAATGAAGTTATTAGATTACATAAAGAAGCATTAAATAATGGTGAAAATGTACCTAGTAATTTTGTTGCATCAATAGGATTTCTCTCACGTTTTTTAAAAAGGAATGATATTAGAAATTATATTATGTCGGGTGAATCATCAGACGTGCCTAGTGAAACAATTGACCAATGGAATGATGAGCTGAAAAATATTATTAAAAATTGGGATTTTGAATTTATTTACAATCTTGATGAAAGTGCTTTGTTTATCAATATACTACCAAATCGTACATATTAATTAAAGCAGAAAAGTAGTGTTCATGGTAGAAAAAAAATGTAAAGAGAATAACGATGGTACTAAATACCAAAATGACAGGGAGTAATCAAAAAAATTATTGATAATTGGTCATTTTGCAAAGCCTAAATGTTTTAATAATGTAACAAAATTAAATGTACAATATGAACACAATAGTTGAGTATGGATGAATTCACAGATTTACAATAATTATTTAGAAAACGGGAATAAAAAATTAATATCTCAAGAAAAGAAAGTGCTTTTGTTTCAAGATCAGTGTCCATTCGATAAACTTTTAAAAAACTATTCAAATATAACTCTTGTAAATTTTTAAAAAAAATACTACTTCATCTTGTCAATCATTAGATGCTGGTATAATTAAATGGGTAAAACAACATTATAAAAAAACTTTAGTTGCTGATATTTTTAATAGATTAAACGCTAGAGAAAATGTTAATATTGAAAATTTTAATAGCAGTGGAATTTGTTGAAAGCAATAAATAACATTGATAAGTCATGAAAAAAACTACTGCCTGAGAAAATTAGGAAATGTTTTTTAAAAATGTGGATTTCAACTTTCTGGTGAGAACGTTACCATTAATGATAATGACGATAAAGATACAGAAATAGATATTTCATTATATCAAGTTTAATTATTTACATATATCACTAACTTAAAAATATAGAAAGTTGTTTTGAGTTACTAAATTTAAAAAAATAATATGCCAACATCATCAATAATTGATGATTTAGAGGCAAATAATTTAACAGAATGTAATGTAGACTAAAATATATGCTTAGAAGATTAACTAATAGATGATGATCCAGTAATTATCCCTCTCTCAATTGAAAAAAGTTAAAAGAAAGTTTAATGTACAAAAACAATATTTAATGTTACATGGTAAATCTTCTTTATTAGAACCAGTCGGAGAATTTTTAGATAAAAAATGTTTATGAAACAATCGTTAATTACTGACTTTTTTACCTAAATAAAGTCAAGTTTGGAGTAAAAATTACTTTAAATCATATTTAATTGCTTAATCTAAGGGGCTATTTACATCATAAGTTTAATCTATAATGTTATAATTTTTTTAGTGTTATCACTACATATTAGAGCTTTTTACTTTAGTATAACTTTTTTATCATTGTATATTTTTTGTAGTAAATCTCTAGTATATTCTCTTTAAAGAAACTACCAAATTTTTCAATCCCAATATGTTTCTTCTAGGGAGAGTTGACTTTATGCTCGAGTAATTATCAAAATAAAACAGTGTTGTAAATACTTTTAAAAATTAATCAAAAATTCGTATCCGGAAATTTGAATAAGATTGACATATTTTCTTTTCTAATAGAATAATTGTAAAAAACAGTCAAGTTTTGACTATTTATAGCTTTTTTCAAATTAAATAAAATTGAGTGGTACTATGCTTATTCGATAAAGCTTTGCTTACTCTATCATGATTTAAAAAAAAAACATTTTAGGAATTAATTATTAAATTTTTTGACAAAAAACCAAGATTTTGGACTTTTTATTTAAAATTTAAACATAGATGTTGAACTTCAATTTCAATAAATTTTTAAATGTCAGTATAAAACGCTTTGTACTTTTAGTATCTGCAATATTTTTTAAAAAATCTTTTTAAATAAAAAAGTTACTAAAGCATAAATTCGAAAAATGTATCTAATTTTCAAAGGTCTATAACTCCACCCAGAATCCAGATTTTGTTATTAAATTTATATATTTATCGTTATATGTATCTCAGCTACAAATTAAGTATAGTACTATATGTGTATCTTATGTACACGTGATGCTACACATGCAAATGTTTGAAGTCTTATGTGAGCCACCCTGTACATCAAAAAATGATACTTAATTATTACAAAGTATTTATTATTTATAATATTATTGTAACTATTAAAGTTTGTTCAAATATATATATTATTTAATTTATTAATACATCATAGATATGTTTTTCTTTTAGATTTAAAAAAATAATATATAATGAGATATTAAAATTAAAAATGTTAAATTTTATTAAACTTCGCATTATATTTTAGTATAAATTAAATAGTTATATAACTATAAAAATTTTTTATGTGTAAAATCTCAGTATAAAAAATATAATTTATTAAATTATTATTTTTTTACAGATTTTAATTAAAAAAACCAAAATGAATAATTTATGGATTGTTAATTTCTTTAAAATCTTTTTTTATCTTTGTATTTGTTTAACATATGGTAATGAAAATATTGTTTTCCACGTTAATGGGACCTTTAGTTGGAAAAATTGTCATGACGATCGAACATCGATAAATTTTGCAGCAAAAATTTGTGAAGGAGATTGCAAAACTTCTGAAATAAATGAGTTAATTGGACTAATAAATGATATAGAAGAAACTAATAGTGATTTCTATCAATTATCTTTATCTTTCACAACAAACGGTAAATGTAAGTTGTAGAATTTTTAAATCACGAGGTTTTTTAGGTAATCCAGGAACTTTAAAACAAGAATGTCGTAAACCTAAGAATTGCGAATTTACTACAACCACTATTTATGATTCGACGAAATCAACAATTCCAATTTATAATGGTCAATTTAATTTTAGATTACTACAATCTGGTGAAATAAGAATTAGAAGAAGTTAAAATATTAATCTATGTTCTAAAAGAAAAACATTTCATTTAACATGTGCATTAATATCTACCTCATATAATGTCACAAAATAGAAATTATAATTTTTTATTAACTATATATATCGACTTAAAAAATTTTTGTAATGATAAAATTAGAGAAATTAAATTTATAAATATCAAAATTGTTTAAACATATTAAATAAATTATCCATTACATTTCTTAATCTATTGATTTTTTCACCGTTGCTTTACTTATATTATTATTCAAATAAATAATATATCGGTTTCTTTCTTATGTTTAATCTAAAAACGCTTTTTTCTTTTCTTGTTACTAGTCTTTACAGCGCTTTTTGTTAATATGTTTTTTTTTATTTTAGCAGATTACGTAAAAAGATTAAATTAAATTTTTTTTTACATAAAACTAAAATTGAAAACAGTTAAAAACTATAAAACGATTCATTTTGCGATTAGATATTTTAACAAATATAACAAATATGATAAAATGATGAAAATAATTACAGTAACTCAAATTTTCTATATAGGAATAGTGATATATTTACTATATTGAAGATTTTACGTAATATAATATTAATATATATAACTGTAATACCTTTTGCTCATAGCTAAAGATATAGGCTTAGAATCTAAATTCATCTATTTTCAGTGAATAACAAACTTAGATTGTTTTTTTATAAAAATAAATTTTTAAATAATTGATTTGAATTATAATTTTTATAAAATTCTGATAACATGACTATGTAAAAGTGTCTTTTGTCTATCATAGTTAGTTGTAGTAAAGATTTTACAAAAATGTTATTTTATTTTTGTTTATATAGATAAATTTAACAATAAAAATTATAATATAGTCAAACCTGTTTTAAAGACCACTTCTAGCAAAAGACAACCTGACACATAGAACCACTTTCTTAAAAACCCAATTTTTACCCATACAAATGAGACCACCGCTAATAAAAAACCATCTGATATTAAAGAACATTTTTTAAAATAATTTTTTATTATAAATAACAAAATGCAATGAGAACGTTTTTTATAAAAATATTATTCCACCAAAGAAATTTTGTTGAAAAATGTATCCCTATTATATATGTACATAATTTTTTAATAAACACAAATAATAGTAAACAGATATCATATTCGTAATGAGCATGAAAATTACAATCTAATGATATAAAAAAATTTTATAAATGTTAAAAAATTTTTTTGCCACTTCATTAATTAATAATATTTTTTTAAAAATGTAGATATCGAAAATCAGTTTGATAAGATTTAGTTTTGGCTACAAAATGAACAATTAGCCATACTCACAGGTATTTTAGTGATTTAAAAAATATTATTTTTGTTAAAAATAAAGCATGTCAAAGCTCTAAGAAAATATTTAATAATAATATCTCGGTTTTAGAGTACACACCAAATTAATTTATGTCGCTACGTGTTGTGCAGTTTATGCTAAAACAACATTAGAAGTTTGATAAAAACTACATGTTTGCATTTTAATAAAAACTGCACGATTTCGTTTATACTAAAAAAATAGATATGTAGTTTAGATATAATGAGATAGGTTTTTTTTGCATATAATGTAACATCATTCTTTAAAAAACCACTATGTTAAAACTTCACAATGTCATTTTATATAATTTTGTAATAGTTATTAATTTTAACAAAAAAGTTTATTTAAAAATATAAATATTGCAAGTTTTAAGTTAAAAATTTTATTTATTTTAGATAATAATAATATTAATAAAATCTATTAAAATGTAATATATTTAAGTCATTAAAAGTTTTTTCCAACATCTTTATCAGCAATAAAATAACTACTAAAATTTATAAAAATAAATAAACCTACATTGAAAAGGATTTTTATTTTGGAGACAATCTTCGTAACATCCTGTAAAACACTGACTTTATTATTAATTTTTTACTATATTGTTTAGTTAAATTCAATATTCTCTTCTGTGAATACTACTACTTTTTTTGATGGCACAATAAATTAATTGTATAGTATAAAGTATATTATATAGTCCTTTTTAATTAGTGTTAAATTTAATTACTTTAAATAGTTATTCACTTAAAGCTTATCAAATAACAAAGGTTTTACGGCATTATTAAACCATTTTTCTTTAAATTATATTTTTTATTAATATAAACTAATATGGAAAACATCATCTTGCAAAAATGAATAAATTCTACAAAAATTTTGAAACACCTCTTATTTTAATATCTATTTTTTTAATCTAATAACTTTTTTGCAAGATTTGTAGCTATTGATATTGAATCTAGTTGTTGATATTTTTTTAACCAAATTAATTGTATACCTTTAGCTTTCAATTCACGTTGACTTCAATATTTTTTTTATTTTTAGATGTTGTAGAGAATTATCAATCAGAGAGTAAATAAAAGTAATAGATTGCATTAGCTTTTAATTATCTCTTATATTGAAATTTATAAATAATTTAAATATTAAATATATTATATATTGCATGTGTTTTTTGATAATAAACGAATGACTCGTTCATCCACATTCGCATTCTTAGTTTACACTTGGAGGAAACTTCTTGGTCTCCAAGATAACAGTATTATATATTAATAAATAAAAAAATTTTATTTTTGCATTTTTATTATGAAATAAATAGTTATGATTTATATATGGATTTAGTGCTTCCAAAATTAGATTAAATAATGATGTAAAAAGATTGGTATTAAAAATAAACAGAGTTATTCCTAAATAGTAACTTTATATTTTTAAATATATTGCTAACATAAAAAATTTTTAATTTTAAATAAAATGCCATATTTTTTTTAATTTAAATTAGGTAGAGGCTAGAAGCAAGTGCGTTGCAATCATAAAATGAATCCAAAGAACATCGAAAAATTAAGTCCACCATTTTTAAATTTAACTCTTAAGAAAATGCATATTAAATAGGTTTTTTAACTAATTATTGCTGTTACTATTATATGTTTTTTATTTTAAAATAAAATCTTTAGTAATAATTTATTATTTTAATTTTTGTGTGAAACGAATTCATGAAAAAATTTGTTAATTTACTGGATAAGTGTTCATTTAGTTTTTTTTGGTTAAAATAATGTTTGGATTTTTGACAAAAAATATTGAAAAAAAAGCTTATCAATGGCTTAAAAAGAAAGCTAAGCTAATTAGTCACTTCAAATTCGAAATTATATAAATTTAAGTTAAATAATGATCACTTAATATAAAAAGAAATAAACAGTTATTTTCCTTGTACATTAATAAAAGTCTAATATTTGGCAATTTAATAATTCAAAGAATTGATTAAAGATTTTATGATACTAAAAAAGTGGAATTAATTATAAGTAAAATATTATACAATTAGCCAAATTACAAAATTTAATCTTCACAAGTGGTTGTATATGTGACATAACATATTAATTAATTGAGATGTATTTGAACCCCAGCCACATTGGCTCAGTGGTAGTAGCGTCGGTCTTGTAAACCGAAGGTCGCTGGTTCAATCCCAGCATGTGGCAACTTCCATTTTGTTGAAACGTTAAGAAATACTTTATAAAAGTATTTTTTCCTAAAAATCTTAATATATTCGTATAAGCTTCTTTAAGTAATTTCTTTAAAAAATTTAACTAAACTTTAATATATTTAAATAAATCAAAAAAACAGTATAAATAAATTTGAACATAACAATATTGTAACAATTTTTTTGTATAACTTTAAATTATTTAAAAATCTTAATGTATTAAAAAATTCTATTATACTTACTTTATATGAACAAATAAATTTTTTCGTTTATAATTGTGCAATATTATTTTCATCAAAGGATTGACTAAAATTTTTGTCGACTAAAGTAGTTTTAAATAATACTATTCTAAAACAATTTTTTTTTGATATCTTGTTTAAATATTAAAAATCAATGACATTTAAAAAAATAACTAGAATTAAATTTATAGATATTTACACAAAATGATTTATTTGTAAAATTAAGTAGTGAAAAGATAACTTTTAACGAATTTATAATAAATTCATCAAATTTTTTCATCAATGTGTCTATTTCTATAAATGTCTTTTATCTTGAATTCAAATATCTAAAATTGAGTCATTGATGTAGATAAAAATAAAATTAATTTAATTTTAGAAAAATTCTTTATCTTTTGAGAAAACAGTATTAAAAATATAAATAATAATGTTTTTGCAAATAATTTACTAATAGCTTGAAAACATCAATTGTATTTAAAAGTTTGTTGTTTACAATCTAAAAAGTATAAAAAAACTTATTCAAGAAAATGCATTGTAAAATATTCCGGAAATTTAAATAAAGTATGAGCTGATTTAAATGCTAGACTAACAGTTATATTTGTGATATTAAATAAAATATAGATCTTTTAAATAATTTTGAGAATATATTTACTAAAAATAATGTTATTTTGTTAAATATTAGCAAATGTGCTTGTATAATTGATAATCTCTCCAAAACTACCTGTCTTTTGGAACCTAGATTAAATTTATTAATAAGTATACACTTAAGTTTTATTAAAATCTTATTTTAAATTATGACAGATTTTTATGACTATTTTTCTGATAAAATATTGATCCATAAAATATTAGTTGATATTATAAGTAAATTTATAACTTTTAATATAAATATGTATTAATTGATTAAATTTTTTAAGTAAAATTTTTTAGCGAATGTTAAAAAGCAAAATTTAAAATTCTACAAAAAATACAAAATATAAATTCTTAAATTTACTTAGTACTATAAGTTGTTGTACGTTTAAAATTTTATTGTAAAATTATATTATGTTAGCTGGTAAGCTTATTGGTAAGAACAAACGAGAAGAAGTAATAAAAAAGCTTTTTACAATTTTTACACAAAAAACATAAAAAATTTATATGAACTAAACGTAATAACAAAAAGTTGGGCTCAACCGGTGATCGAAACCGGGGCCTCTCGCACCCAAAGCGAGAATCATACCACTAGACCATTGAGCCGTGGTACATCTCTCGACTCAACAAAATTTTCACTTTCTAATATTAAATTTATAACTTAAAAACAAACATTAAAATTAAACTTATTACTTTATTATATCTATAATAAATATGACAAATAAATTTAATTTTGTTTTCTTTATAAATTCTATCAAATTTGATTAATTTTTTTAATAGCTTTATTAATTTTTATAATTGTTTATAGATATATTTTTTTTTGACACTATGCTAATAATTCTTTGTTTTCAATATTAACTTTTTAAATTTTTTAAAATAAAGAAGTAAAACATTCAAGATAAAATTGTTTAAATTTTTCTCTGATAAAATATTATTAAGCTATAACGAATATATTTAATTTTTTTTAGATTATAATTTATTTAGTTTGTATTTTTCAATACGATATTAGATTTATAATTTCGTTGGTATATAAAATATGTAATTTGATAGTTATTTAAAAAAATTTCGAAAGAAAAACTATCACAAATAAATATAAAATTTCGGCAAACACATAAACGGAATGATAACCTTAAGTCATTTCAGTAAATAATTATTTTTTTTATCTTAATAAAATTTGTAATGTGTTTTACTGGTAATGTGTAGTCAAAAAATATCAGTCATAAAATTTAAAATAATTATACAATTATTTTTGGAGTTTTAAAATAAAAATAATAATTTTTAAAACAATATAAACAAGAATATTATGAATAGCATCGCTGTCTACTTATTTATATGGTATAAGTAATATAAAAAAGCAAAATTTAGTAGTCAAGTTTTCCATTTATTGTGAGTATTTTAATTAAAATTCTACCATAAAATTTTTTCTACATTTTTAAATAAATTGACCAACACAATAATATAAAATCAATATCAGAAATAATTGTTATTATATTTTTTTCAAATGTATTTACTTATCTAGCAAATGGCTAAATATTAAGAGAGTTGAAGAATGTTAAATTTACTTTTTAGTTTTATAAATACTTTCTATATTTATGGTGCCACAATAAAATAATTTTAAAAAATGTACAAAATAAGTTAAAGAATAATAATAATGCGTAAGAAATTTTTTTAAATGTTACATTTTACAACATTTTTTTATAAAAATTACATTATTTTTATAAGACTATTTTACATTAACACAATTTTAATATCTACTTTCAAGTTATTTTTAAAAATTGTATATATTTATACTATAGAATAAGAAATTATTGCTATCATTTGAGAAAAATGTATATACCACATGTATTTTAACTTTTCATAAAATGACAGGAAAATTATGAATAAACGAAACAGAAAAGTATAAAATAAAATAAATCTCTATGTCATTGTTTTATAAAATTAACAAAATAATAATAATGAAAAGTAAAAAATAATTACATTTTAAGGAAAATGAAAATACTTTTTAGTTAAAGATTATAAAATGCTTGTTGATCAACATTTTAGTTTTACAAAGAAATTCTACAATAATATACCAGATCCCGTTATTTACCTCAAGAACCAAATTCTGCTAGAAATTTTATTATTTCTATTTGTAATAAACTTCAGAAAAATATAATTATTTAAACTCAACGATATGTACTATTCATGGTAGAAGAAACCAACACTATTATTATTTTACTGCAAAATCACTTAGGTCGTAATAGTTTTTGTAAAACAGTTTACAAAAAAAATCAAAATTAGTGAGATTCTGTGTTCTAGTTTTTGATAATTTTGAAGAATTGATACAAAAAACTAAAGATTAATGGTTAGAATTTTTCCCTCACTTAAATCTAAAATTATTAGCTCATCACTTTCTATAAAACTATAAACAAAAGCAGTATTAGAAAGTAATTTTATGATGGCAAAATATTTGGAACTCAAATTTTTATGATAACTTCAAATCTTAACAGCTAACACCATGAAGATGTGAATTATTTTCTATTGTAAAGTACATTATATCATATTATATATTAAACTAATTTTTCATTATTTGGATTTTATAATTTCTACGGATCAAGCAAATGCAATATTCAGATATATTTTCAACATCTTTTTCAATACCCTCAATACTTTATTTTCTTCTACATAAGCTACATTTTAATAAATATATTATAAATCACTTTATAATATTTTTAAATATTCGTATATATAGATATTTGAAGCTGCTCGCATACGTTTAATTTATTTCGTACATTTGTTGATGTATAATAAAAAAAAAGCAAAATCTAGTTTTTGATTGTCAGTTAAACTAAGACTTATGTATTTTAGTAATTAAATAGTAAAAATAACCTAATTTAATATGATTTTTCTAAAATGCATTTTTTGTCAAAAAATATTGAAAAATTCATGTGCACTCCGTCCTGTGCTACATTAGATGGGCTTAGCCGGTGATCGAAACCGGGACCTCTCGCACCCTAAGCGAAAATCATACCACTAGACCACTAAGCCGCATTGAAGTCAAAAGACCCAAAAAAAATTTAAAATTCTAAAAAATATCAATAAAATCATACTTAAAATAGATAAAAAATTACATATAATGCTAGTTAAATAATACTTTTTTTAGATAACAATAACTTTTTTTAAATTGATATTTAAAAATAAATTATAGTTTAATATAAATAAAGTTTTAAGTATTATTGTACTATATATTATCGTAACAATAACTTATATAATAAAACTACATTTTTTGAAATGTAATGAAAAGAAATTTAAAACAATATACTGCAAATTTTAACATCAATGACAAAAAAATTCTATCAATTTATGTTTTCTATGTAAATTCACACTAACAAAATATTTTTATTGGTTCAAAAAAGTTATTGTGATTTAGTACATTCGTGCAACAATTAATAAAAATTTACTTTTATTTAGTATAGATATAACAAAAAGAGCAATAATTTAATTTTAACGATTATGAGCATATTTAAGAAAATTTTCATATTTATGAGATTTTCTTAAAACTTAATATATCGAGTATGTCTTATTCTTGACATTTTTGTTTTTAAAATGTTTGAATTATTAGTAATTGTTGGGTGTAGTTTTTGAAAATTAAGAAAAAAAGGTGCTATACTCTTTATTTACTACAAAACTTAAAAGCTCAAAACTTTTTTTACAATATTTAATAAGATAATTTAAAAAAATTTTCTTATAAGAATAGCAGCGAGTGGTTTCGATCCACCGACCTCTGGGTTATGGGCCCAGCACGCTTCCACTGCGCCACGCTGCTGTTATTAAAAGCACGTACTTTTAATTAAATAAATTTCTTGATTTTTCTTTCAATAAGAATCTATCTACAAAGATTTTTCTACAATTATTTTTATTAGATGTCAAAATAATTATTAACTGAAAGCTTTTGTATGTCTTAAGTATGCAATATATAGTAAATCATTACAAGAGCATTAAAAATAAAATATAGAAACTTAATAAGATGTAGTATTAAATATATTTAATATTCAAAAGCTATAATTTTGAAAGTATCTGAATTGTTACTTAGTAAATAATGTATGATGTTCAGACATTATAATTTAAAAAAATAAAGCTTCACAATTTTCATTTCCTATGTTCTACAAGTTTTGTTTGTCATTATTATAACTAATTTGTATTCCTTTTATTTTATAAATATTCAATTATTTAAATTTTAATTTATTGAAAGAGTATTTTTCCAACTTAAAGTGCTATCAATTTTGAGACGTTTATATAAATCTCTTGTGTACACAAATCATAATTGACCATAAGATAATACTCAAACTTACATAAAATTTTAAAAGAAATTTGTCAAATTGAATAATTTTTAACAAAATGTAAATATATTACGGGGCTTATTGTGAATTTTTCAATTATTTAAATTTTATTTTACGCCATAATTTGCATTTCTAGAATAACTTTTTATTAACATTTTTAGTATATTCGTTAGTTTGTGATAATATTTTTGTTGAGTATCAATTCATAAACTTTTAAATACATACTCAAATTAAATCTGTTATCTGATACATAATACTCATTCACTAGAAAAAATTAAATAACCAGTAAATTATATAACTATGTTTTTAATATTTACAATTAGATTTGTAAATATAAATGATTTAACGAAATCTTTAAAAAAATAATACTAACATGATAACTGATATAAAAGTTACTTTAATTAATCTTTTTACTACATTTTATTTATACAATTGACAAAATAATAACTTTTGTACTTTTTAAAAATGTTATGTAAAATTGGAAGAAAAAAAAATTTTTGAAAGATGTTATTTTACTATTGTCACAACTTATTTATTATTGTTAATTTTACTTGTCATGTGTTAACTTTTTAATTTTATTTGTATACTTTTTAATATATTTCTCTCTCAATATAGAAGGTATTCTAAAATTTGAAAAGAATCTGTAACTAGTATAACTTACCACCCTCCGCAGCCATGATAGCTCAGTTGGGAGAGCGTTAGACTGAAGATCTAAATGTCGCCGGTTCGATCCCGGCTCGTGGCATTTTATTTTGCTTAAAAAATAATTCGCATAAGAAATATTTTTAAATTTTCTAAATATTTTTTTAAAATAATTGTTTATAAAATATTTGTTTACTTGTGATAAATCGTTTATACATAATAGTACGTTATATATACATTTACTTCTACTTCATCTATTATTTCTAGTGTTTCTTCCTGAATTAAAGACTTATCGTTATATTTTAACATTTCAAATTATAAACAAAATTATCAGTATTTTTTTACAAATTTATTAGATGCATAGTCACTAGTATAAATTAGGTAATTACACTTTAAATAGTTGAAAATAAATAATTTTCATTATAAAAAATGACATTATTTGCAAAAATTTAAATTATTTAAATATTATATTCAATGTTGCAATTTATTCTATCAGTTTTATCGTTTTACTAATGAAAAAAAAATGTTTACAAAATGTATCAAATGTAAAATTTGCGGTTTAATGGTAATAAATATAATAAAATAAACATGAAATTCTTTTTGTCATAAAAAATTACCCTAGAAAATGTTTTTGAAGTAGTAAAAAATGTTAATTAGAAAGTTTGGGTTTTTGTAGTTTTCCAAAGTACCAGATGACATCTCTGGTAGTATATTTTATTTAAAACCTGTTACATTATAATTTACAAAAAAAAAATTACAATTAAGTTAGTATTATTATACCTTTGAGATAGAATAACACGTATAAAATTAATTAATTAGTAAAATGTGCTTTGAGAGTTCTTCCAGTGAGACGAGCGATTGATGAAGCAATTGTTTTGACCTTTTCTTTAGTGAAGTTGAGTTCTTTCAGATGTTTCATTGTTTCTTTATGTATTTTACCATAAGTGCAGAAGACTAGAGGCATGAATTGAACTTTTTTGAAATTTTCTTTCTGGCTTAAAATTTCAACAAAGTTTTCTCCCTTCTTTAAATTATCCAGAGCAGCAAATTTTTTTAATTTCTCAATTGAATTTACCGCATACCTAGCAGTTTTCATTTTCATTTGAGATTTAGCGTTCTTCAGTGATGAAATACTTACTTTTATAACATAAATTGCATCTGGAGTGTACCATACCAAGTCAGACTTATTATGGTATATCCTTGCTGTTCCAAAAGTGTATTTCACACCGGCAGCGATCTTCATATCACCACTTTTTATTACACCTTATGCTTCTGGATATCTTAGAGGACATTTGACTTTCATGATTCTGTAAAGTTCTGTTATTATGTGGTACACTGCACTGTTGTGACGCATGAGATGCAGATTCTTTTTTGGAATTCACAAACACTAGCCACATGATAAGAATTTTCTTCAAATTTCTTACATTTCCTACACAATCTACTTGTCGGTATAGATTGGTTAGCTAGGCTTACGTGTCTATTGTAAAAATTTGTTTTTCTCATCCTGCATAACACAACATGAGGTATTTGGAGTCAATGTTAAGATCCGGAAGATGGAATTCTTTTTTGATTGCTTCATTTGCATATGTCATGTTTCCTTTTTGCCAATGATCAAGCCAGAAATTCTTCCTTTTCTTTTTGATATCTTCAAAAATTTTCTTCGCATCTAGAAGAAAAATATTTTCATCTTTCACCACACCCATAATATTCCAATTTATTTTAAAGTTAGAATAATTCTTAGTGATAAATAAAGCATCACTAAGGATGTTCCTGTAACCATTCTTTGACATTGCAATGTATAGTTTGTCTACTCCCTAAGAGTTTCTCTCTTTTTAATGTAGCAGGCTTTCCTGATTATGTTGGCAGCCACTTCAATTTCAATTTCATTTAATCCAAGAGAGTTGTACTCTTTAGGCAGGTAGATTCTACTATTTTATACTTGAAGCTTTTTGATATTTTGATTCACCAACTGATTTCTGACCATTTGATCGAATTTCTTACATTCATTCAACAGTCCTTGAATTGAACATTCGTTGATTACCAAATTACCAAGGTAGTATGCTGCACATGGGGATATCGTACTATTAAATGCTCTCCTTTTTTGATGTGTAGTGAGTTTGGATTCAAAAATAGTTGAGCATTTAGATAGTATTTTATCCTTAACCAGCTGAATATTGATATCCTTCAAGTCCTAATGAATTTTCTACCAAACCAAGATACTTGTACTCGGAAGTGTACGGAAAGTTTAATGAACTTTCTTTCAGCATTAATTTCTTTCCAATGTCATCCGAGCCATATATGCCACATTTTTGAGGATTCAGCTTCAGGTTCATTTCATTTGCTATTTCTCTCAACTTAACAGTTAATTTCTCAGCTTTCTTTTGTGATGTAGCATATGGTTGATAGTCATCCATAAAACTGATATAGTTGATTTTCAAAGTGTTGCTTGGCGTAACTGTTTCAATTGGTACTTGTTCTTCTTTGTTCAAGGCATAAGATATTCCACCGGTCAATAATACAATGTATAAAGGGCTAGCCACCTCTTCCTAAAGAATACCAGATTTAACAGGTATTTTAGCTTTGGAGACATTTTTTTCGCTGCAAATTGATATGTTCCAGCTATCAATTCCATCTAGAATAACTTTATGAATAGTTAGTGGAGTCTTTATACTTTGTATCATTTTCTTCAAACACTTATGACTTATTGAGTCATAACATTTGCTAAAGTCAATCCATAAACACCATATTTCTTTCACATCTTTCCTTCTTCTAAATTTTATTGATTGAGCCAGTGATTTGTCTAATAGTAGGGCTTCACATGTTCCATGTTTACCCTTAATTACTACCATTTGATTCATGGGCAGAATTTTCTCCACTGATTCATAAACCTTATTTGCAATAAGTTTGTTCAGTAGTTTGAAATCACAGTTCAAGCAGGAAATCGGCCTATATGATTTGACGTCATTCTTTGGCTTTTCATTTCCTTTCCAAATCATGTATGTGACTACACTTGCATTTTTCTTATTTATTCTGTATTCACCATACCAAGTTGATTTGATCCACCTGATTAGGTAATTCTGTGCAGATTTGAACCATTTGTAACAAACATTTATTACCATATCTGGTTCCGGAGCTTTAAAATTACCACAATATTTCAAAGCCTCGAGAATCTCATTGTCACTTATAGTCCAGTCCACATTCAATGTCTT
The DNA here is from genome assembly GCA_963280985.1 of Strongyloides venezuelensis. Lineage (NCBI taxonomy): Eukaryota > Metazoa > Nematoda > Chromadorea > Rhabditida > Strongyloididae > Strongyloides > Strongyloides venezuelensis. The sequence goes on from CAUJLX010000001.1 coordinate 19,589,236, forward strand.
ACTAAATTCCTTTAATCAATTGTCAAGATGCGGTGTTTCCTTTCCATCCACATCCTTGCTTGCAAATAATTCTTAATAGTATTTGACGAATTCTTCTTCTTTTGGGAGTTCGGCTTCTTCATCATTAAGATTTTGGATATTTGAAATGATTTTAATGCTTGATGTTTAGCTCAAATTTTGTTCTCAAGATTGCTTTTTTGTGTTTATCCAAGCATGTCGTAATTTCATTTCTAATATCTATATTAATTTGTTGTAGTAATCCTCAATCATCTTGGATGGGGTTACTTTGGCTTTCCTCAATCTTTCCCCAATATTGTGCCTACATTTATTTGTTTCTATCAAATACTTAAAATCTTCTATGCAATTCATCATCTTCCTTTCTTTTTTCCGAAGTTGATTTATCTTGAAATTGTATTTGTTTTTGCCAAGTTTACCACAAACTAGCTTTCTGAGGGTTAAACCAGCTGCACATATTAATGTCTTAATAATGCTTTTCCTCTTAATGTCATCCTAAACTTTGTTTTTAGTCAACAAAATATGTTTGTTGAGGATACTGTCCACTAAGAAAATTTGAAAAGTATCCCTTTGAAACATTAAATTTCTGTATTCTGATTGATTTACCCTTTTTTCTTTGATAGTTGATTGTGTTGACAAACTTGAGGAATAACTTTTCCACTTGCAACAATTCCTCATCCTTAATTTCATAAACAATTGGTTTCGCCTCTCCTTTTTTACATTTAAATTCTCTTTCCATTTTTGCTTCTTCATAATTGTCAAAATTTAATTTTTTCCTTAACTTTTTCCTCATTCTTCCTCACTTTAACTTCACATTTTCCTCCTTTTATCTCTTTAGTTTCTCTCAATTTTGTCATCATCGCTTTAATTGTACGATTAGGAAAATGATGGTATATTTGCTCTAAACTTTTTGTTTTAGTTAAATTGTCATCAGTTTTGTCATACAATTCTACCAATAATTTCACTTCATTTGAAGTCCACTGGAGTAATTTCTTTGCTTCGTTATTGGTTAATGCGTTAGTTGGTGCCATTCCAGCCTCGATCAACGATTTTTGCAAGTAATTTTAGCTGCTTTCGTTGATTTCTTCTAATTTCTTGATTGTAGTAGAAAATATTAGGAAAATATTCTAAAACAACGTTCTCTCAAAACTTAAAAGAAAGACATCTGAGTGTAGTGCACTCAAAATTTTTTGCTTTTGTTTTACCGCTGTTTACCAAAATGACGGAAAATTTTTTAACAATTAGAAAGTCCCGACTTTTCCTATTATTTGGTTAACTGTTTGTTCGTGTTATAATTTCATTTTGTTAATATCATATTACTTTGTTGAAATAAAAATAAAATTGACTTTTTAATATGTTGTTAATGAATTTTTTGTACAATATTTTTAATGTATATTTTTAGATTAAGCATTTTTATGGTGAGAAGGGTAACGGTTGAAGACAAACATCATGTTAGTATATTTCAATAAAAAATAATACTCCTATAATTATAATCATTGTAGATACTATACTAAGAAATTTTTTAGAGTATGTTCATGTTGTTAAAAGATATGTTTTTAGAGTATCTTTTTAATATCAGTAATTTTAGGTATAGATTAACTTCGTTAAAAAGTATGTGTAAAAACAGTTTTAATAGAATATTGTAGATAACAGTTTTATATCTACATTCTATAAATGAGTATTATAATCTGGAAGATCTTGAAAAATGGCAAGAATTTTGTCAGATAAGTTTATATTACTGTATTTACTTTAATAATCGTTTATCATCATTTTTATTTATTGTTATGTATTAACCTAATTACTTTTAATAAATGTTTGAAGTGTATATGTTTTTTATAAATGTTTTGTAATATTTCTAATCAGTATACAGAAAGCAAATTGTATACTATTTATAAAGAAAATTAAAAATTTCTTCATAGAACGACACTTTAGAATAATGCAACAATTTCCTGACAGTTAGACCTCGAGTGTGGCTTCCGTGGCGCAATCGGTTAGCGCGTTCGGCTGTTAACCGAAAGGTTGGTGGTTCAAGCCCACCCGGGGGCGTCTATCTCATATTTTGATATCAGTTCCTACACAAAACTACTTCTAAACCTAAATTATAAAATAGTAGACTAACTTTTTTCGACATCAGGAGCGTTTCGAGTAACAATAAAATGTTTTGCCACCTTTTTTTATAGATCCAAAAACATTTCAACTCTAATGAATTTTTTCCTTAGCTTTACTTATAAACGGAATAATTTTTAACAGTGATATCAACTTTGTTTTTAATTACTTAAAGCATAATGTCTCTCTTTTATTTTGACAAAATGGAAAATTCTTAAAAAGTCTATTCTCTATTATAAAAATAATTCATAATGTCTATTGATTAACACTTCTTTAGTTACCTCTTAACTGTTTAATCATGTCAGATTGTAATAATTGAAAAATACGAATATTAGACTATCTTTTTTTGTAGTACCATGAATATAAAATGTACCTTTGTTTCATACCAACTCGAACTAGAAATCTTGGCGTTGTTTAAAACAGCTTTAACTTATAAGTACTACGCGCTAACCAACTGTGCCAATGGGGCTTAAAAAAAAAGCTAAACAAATGAGTTACTACAAATTAAAAATTGTATCCATTAAATTTAAATTATATCTATTCAATCTAAAGAAAATAAGCAGTTTTTTCTTGTGAGTTATTAATAATCTGAAATTATGCGATTTAATAACTCAACGAATTGTTACAAAAATCTTATGATATTAAAGAGTGCAACTAATTATAACTAATTTACTTTACATTCACCCAGTATCGCAAAACATAACATCAAATATTGATTGTATGTGCGACGTAAAATAATTACCAATCGAAGCGTATGAGTGCTTACAGCCGCATTGGCTCAATAGTAGTAGCGTCAGTCTTGTAAACAGAAAATCTCTGTTTTAATCCTAGCATTTGTGAGTCCATATTTGGTTGAAATAACAAGAAGCACTACCTAAAAAATATTCTGATATCTCTTATTTTTTAAATAGCGAGACGATGGACATTTACTTGTTCACGGTTAACTACAAATATGTGAATTTCAGCGAGATTTTTTTTTATTTAATTAAGGTAAGAGTTGCTGCGAAAAAGCGTATTCGTGTGTGAGATTAACCCAATAAAATAATCAAAAATAAGTTAATAAAAAATAAAAAAACACTTTTCCGCTAGCCTATATTTTGTATGTTTTATTAAAAATATCATCATTGCTTACCCAATGAACAAGCAAATGTCTCTTTTCTCGGTTGTTTACTTTCCAAATACTTTAAATATATAAATTTGTTGATTCATGGAATACAAAGGTAGTACTGCAACTATTTAGAGTCAATATAAAATTCCGAAAAGAGCTATGAATCTTTAAAAATTAAGTACATTTTTTAATTTACATAAATATAACTGTTTCATATAAAAAAGCTATTATTACGGTTGCTATTACTCATAATAAAACAATTTTTATTATACATATTAGTAAAAATTTAAAATTTTTACTGGCGTTAATACCCTAGGCTGAAAGATATACAACTATTTGATTTTAAGAATTTATTAAATCAAACGTATTGTGGATCTTTTAACCACTTATAAATTAAGCAATGTATAGAGTATTAAAACAAAATGAAAATAACAAAAAGCCTTAAAGTAACTCAGATAATTGATATTTAAAAAGTTTAACTACAACAATTGATATAATAAATTGACAAAAAAGTAATATTATAAAATTAAAAGTGTAAAAAAGACTCTTTGTATTAGTTTAAAAGATCTCTTTTCAAAAGTACAAAAAAAACAGAACTTGTTTATAAAATACTACATTATCTTATTTTTCTAAAATATGATACATGAAAAAATCTGAGAAGTATGGTTAACTTTGCCATAAAAAAATATTAAATTTGTCAAAATTTTAATGTTTATAGAATTAAAACTTAACTAGTATTTCTTAAAATGCGCTTTTATTTTTCTGGTAGAGAAAATGAGTATCTATTGAATGAGTATAGTAGCGTGAATTATAATTTAATTTGGAGAAAATTATTAATAGTCAAATATTAACTATTTTTTACGTTATTTTTATCAATTAAACAAAATGTAAAATGTTCCCTATATTTTTAATAATCTTAACGTTTTATTGGAAGAGTAATTTACAATACACACAAATGATAAAAACAAATTTTGACAGTTTTTTATAATACGTTTAAATTGTTTTATTTGTGAAAATAAGTAGATTTTACCAAAACAAAATCTTAATGATATCAAACGACAAAACAAAAAATGTTGTAAATCACGTAAATTATTAAGTTACTAAAAAGATTTTATTGTTTAATGCGAAAAAATATACTTTGGATAATTTCAAGTAGTGTAACTTTTGTATTCTTAATATTTATTATGATATTATGCTTATCATAGAGTTTAACTTGTTTAATATATAATAAAATATATTATCAGATATTTTTTAGTGTTTGCTCTTTTTTGAAGTTTAAATATTAAAACGTTTTTTACTAGAACAAAAATGCATTAATGTTTTAGAAATTATTATAAAACTGATTTTATGAGTGATCTCGAATAATGTAATATAAAAATTTTGCCTAAAATTAGTATAAATTTATAAGAAAATATATTTTTTAATGATTTAAATTTCTAAAAAACATTTCTAAAAAATATTATGATGTATTATCAAATGCCCTTTGTAAAAGTATCTACAATGTCTATAAAATTAGAATATAATCTTGCATTTTTAAATGTATTCAAAAGAATAATTTAATTTATAAGATAAAAGTGATATCAAAAAAAAAATGTCATATATTTTAGTACTTTTTATTCGTTGGTTTTATTTATAGTTGCAAATTAATTGCTATAAAATTAGTGACAGGTCACAAAAAATTGAATTTTTTATATAAAACACTACTAATATATTTTAAAATAATTTTTGTTTCTTTTTTTTAGTGTGTAATATATTGTTTTATAACTATAAGTGAAGTATTTTTTTCAAGTTATGTGAAAAGATTAGTTAACATAACTAACTTTTCTTTAATCAATATTTAAGACGTTTACTATATTTAGTTGATTTAACAATAAATTATCTGACCAAATAAATGATTAACAAATATTTTATTTTTCTTTAAATTCTAACATTATTAATTTATTAACTATAATAGCAAATTTAAAAAATCTGAACAAAATGTAAGGACAGAAAAAAATGATATTTCAACCAAAGTACGCGTTTATGGTGTAATGGTCAGCATGGCCGCCTTCCAAGCGGCCGATTCGGGTTCGATTCCCGATAAACGCATCTACAAACTTTTTTAGAGATAATATTATGTATTTCATTTATTAAATCATATCTTTTCGATTTGTTTTCTAGTATCAAAAAGTTTTATGTGACGCTTTTGTATATTAATACGTTATTTTTAAAAAAAAAAGTAATTTTTTTTACTTTCGGTCATCTACGTGGAAATATATTTGAAATAATTTTAGAAAATTTTCAATTTTTTCTCTTGCATTTCTATCAGTATATTATTTTGAATTATATTTTATAAGTTTAAAATAATTAAATATATAATCAAATTGTTGCAATTTACAAATATATCATTAATAATAAATTGTTTGTTACCAAATTAATAAATTTGCGAATAATGAATATTTAAAAAAATACTTTTTCTTCCAAAGTAACTTTATTTCAAACAATTTTTGATTTAAAAAAAAGAAACACAATATACAAAGTTTTTAAAAATAAAAAAAGTTTTACTAATGGCAATAAACTTAATCAAATTTTGTTGGACAAATAAACTTCTTTTTTTTTCAAAAAATATTTTTTATATTTTACAATTACAAACAAATTTCTAAAATGTTAATACTCTCGTTTCATGTGCAACAAGATTAAAAAACCAAAAATATGCTTAGAACCTAGAATTTTTTATAAAATTAAAGTAATATGTATCTTTTTTACAAAACAAAATATTTATTATTAAAGTTAATTAATTTTAAAAAAGTATTATATGAATAGTAATAAAATAAATTACCTAAATTATTTATAAAAGTCATTCAGTCTATTATAATTAAAATTTACTAAGTTTATTAATTAGAATATGCTTTTTTATGTTATCGACTTTATCTTTCTTAAATTATAATTTATTAAAAATTAAATAAGTTTTCAACTAATTTCACTTTTAAAAATAGAAAAAAGTGTCAATTTAGATGAATAATTTTTTAAAAGAATGCATATAACTTTTTAACTAAATTAAAAAAAATTCTATTTTTTTCTCAGCTTTAAATAAAAAATTGTTGTGTTGAAAGTATAATTACATATATAAAGATTATTTCTTTAAATTATACTAACACTGAAAAGAACCACAATAGGTAACTGTAATCCGGCTGGATTCATGGGGACCCCTAAAGGGGATCCCAAAAGTGGAATTTAATACCCGGTATATAAAGTTAAGACGTTTATTAGTAGTCAAGTATATTATTTTTCAATACAACAAAAACTATCTTTTATCTTATATCTCTCTCTTTTGCAAGGAAGAGTGTCTTGTCTTATCCTGGTTATCGTTCCTCCCATTTGTCTTCTCTTTCCGCTAGATAATGTTATTACAGCTTCTCTGGGGTTTACATAACATAAATGATGGAATTATTTTTAAAAGTAACTATTCAAAAACAATTTAATACTAATAAAAAATATTTATTTTTTAATATTATTTGATACATTTTAATAATACTTTACATAATGAATATTACTTGAAACACATATTTTTCATGCATCTATTTTTTTTAATTTGCTAAAGTATAAAATGAGATATTTGTTATTTGATTACTTTGTTTTTTCTTTATTTTTAACAAAAATATTATTGTTTATGCTTTAAAATCTTAGTAAAGGTAAGATATTTATTTTTGTTAAAATATAGCTTTAAAAACATTAAGCAGTTAAAAAACTATAAAAAAACAACCAAAAATGTTTAAAGAAAGTTAATAAAAATTAATATTGTTAGAATTGTATTTTGTCGGGAATTCGACGGTTGGTTGGTTGTCTCAGCGTTGATGGTTAAGTGGTATAATTCTCGCCTGCCACGCGGGAGTCCCGGGTTCGATTCCCGGTCAACGCAATGTGGTTTTCATCTTTTAGTCTAAAACTTTTTGTATATTAATCTTTTGTGTATATTTGCTTCAAAAAATTAAGAATCTTTGTTAGATAGAAATATGTTTATCAATAACTATTTTTTTGACTAAAATTATTTCTAATTCTTTTATTCATATTTAACATCTGATTGTTTTTCTGAAAATTTACGATTATTTTATATATATAAGAATAACATTAAAAAAAGCAATTTATTTAATTCATTCAAAGAATTTAGTAGGACAACAATTTTGCAGTACATGCAAAATTTAAACATGTCTTTTAAACCGAAAATGCAAGTGATGTTAAAAGAACCGGCATTTCAAAATGAGACAAACGACGGACTACATTTTATCTCATTTTACATCTAAATTTTTAATTAATTTTTATGCTATTGTAATACACATTTTGCATATATACTTTTAGATGATTTTGTGCATACATTGAACTTTGTGTGTACATACATTTTTACCTCGTTTTGTATAAGCAAAATAAACTTGAATTTAACTTGTAGTTTTATCTATCTTAAGTGTTTTTCAGACTGTCAAGTTTTTTAGTCATTGATCCTGTTTTTAAAGTTAGTAAAAATTTTGATTTGTTTATTTACCTATTTTATAATATTGTACAAACTTATTAATGTTTTCTAACAGATTTCGAAGTTAAATTTAAAGGTATTAATAGATGTAGAATAATGAAAAAATAAAAAACAAGATAAATAACAAATGACAAATACAATTTTTTTTGTTGTTATATTTACTTTACAACAAAAAAAATTATTTAATTAGCCTTACAGATCTAATAATCATCAACTACAATAATATTAAATTAGATATTCTAAAAATATGTAAAAGTCTTTCACAAAGTTAGACATTCTTAAAAAGTTTAATTTGGTACAAATACGATGAATCGCTATTACTGGAAAATTTAACATTCATATTTTTAGTTAGTAATCTTATAACAGTAATAACGTTTAGAACTTTTAATATTGATACATAACTAATATCGTGATATGTTATCATAAAAGAGATTTTACAACCACTTTTTCTACAACAACTTTAGGCATTAAACGTTTCATAGTTATTTTAAAGAGTAAGAATTAGGATTATTAGCAGTTTTAGCAGGAGAATTTATATGTGTATGAGCTTTTAAAAAAATTACTTAAAACTATTAATTGTTGATCGATTAAAGAGAAATCAAGTGCGTATCACAAATGACGTGATTTTTTGTGAGACATTGTTAAAAAAATTATTTATTGTAAAAGTTTAAAATTTAAATAATATGACTATTTTTATTATTTTGTTTACTTCAAGTTTTTTCAACAGAATCATTAAAATAAATTTTTAAAATTACCTAACTTTATTGTATTTTATTTTGTTTATAACTAATATTAAGTAAACAATGTTATATTCTATCAATAAAGAATTGATATCTTTATTAATCTATCAGAAAAAAGTTTTTAAATTATTTATTTATGCATAATAAATACAAAATTATGAAACTTACAAATTTGAGGTAAACTATAAACTTTATTCTAAATCATCTTGTATGTGGATTCTACCTCCTATTTATTACGTATTTTATCTCGTTTTGTATATGTAAAAAAATAAAATGTACATGCAAAATAAGCTAGAATGTGTTTACAAAATGTGTAAAAACGTAGGCTTTAAAATACTATTGAATATTGCTTATTTCTCACATAAGACATATTGATCTAGAAGACATGTTAAGGTTTTGTGCGTAGAGTATCACCCAGTACAACTAATAATCTATAAATTCTAAGAAACTGTAAAATTTTTTACGATCTTGACAGGACTCGAACCTGCAATCTTCTGCTCCGAAGGCAGACGCGTTAGCCATTACGCTACAAGATCGAACCTCCTTAGTCGTATTTAGATAGTTACCGAACAATAAATTGACTCATAGAACACTCAGCTAAAATATTTTTACCGTTTGATAAAATGTAATTGTAATTTAATTTTACGATAAACAAATTTAATAAAAGTGACTAGAAGTACATAAATGAGATTATCTTTTTTTTTAAATGAAAGGTATTTATCATTAAAGTAACTGGTAAACTTTTTTACTGAGTAAAAAGTTTTCTATAAAAAAAACCGTTCTACAGTTGATTGTATGCTTAATTGTAATTTTTCTATCACAATCATTATAAATCATACATTTTAAGGTATTTTCCCTCTTTTTTATACAATTTGAAGTAATAACCATGATTTTGACATCTAATTTATTATGTATTATCAATTCAAATTAAATTTGTATGTATATACACAAAAATTACACTTTACTAAACAGTAAAAATATTTTAACTGAGTGTACCTCGAGCTATAAATTGTGTTAGGTAATTAAAAAATCGATAAAAATCACAATAAATCATAACATGTTATTTAAATTTATATATAATTTTACAAAAACGTTTGTTGATTTAAATAATTATTGGCAATTTATATATATTAAAAAAAACTTTTATTAGAATACCAGTACTTTTTACTTCATTTTTTGTTGTATTTCTACATTCTTTATCATATTTTTACTGGAATATTAATTTTTTATTAACTATTTTTGTGTTATTTTGTAATAATTGCATGAAAAAAAATATTTTTACTAATACACTAAGTAAAATATTTCTGTTATATAATTAATAAAATTTATAGAATGTAATTAAAAGTTTAATTATAGATAAAATAAAAAAGTCATTTTCATTCGTAGATCACTTAAATTTATATATATAAGCCATAAAATTTTCTTAATATAGAAAAATTTAAAAAAACTATTTTATTGACACTTATCAAAAAATATGCTATGTCAATAATTATTACAATCTTGTTTGTAATATATACATTTGGTAATATCAAATGATTTTCTAAGAATTCTTTATTGTTATATTGAGCACTTTGTTTAAGCATTATTATTACTTTTTTTTATAGTTTTACTTAATCAAATACTAACTTTTCAATTTTTATTTTGTTATATTATAACTTTCTCATTATTAAAGGTGCTCGTAATTTGAAAAAACTTAGTAGTGAACTAGGTATGCATTTATTCTCGGCCTATTTAGTATAGTGGTTAGTACTCCACGTTGTGGCCGTGGCGACGTAGGTTCGATTCCTGCAATAAGCATTTTTTTGTTAAAATAAAAGTAGAAATTATACTGTATAAAAGTATTTACCTTTTTAATTCAATTATTTTTAATATTTGTATATAAAATATCAGTAACTTCTATCTAAATATATTTTTTTATTATATAGCTAAAGTCAGATAAATTCAAGAAATTTCTCTTGACACGAAAATAAGTTATGGTATGAATTAAGCTAAATTTAATACCATTCATTTATTTCGTGACTTTTCGGTGTAATCTCCATCATAAAAGTATATATGATGAACATATATGAGATACATCTATTACCTTTTATATTTATTATATCGAGTTTAATACATTGTCTTATATAGTTTAATTACCATTGTATATTTTTTAGGTTATACGCCATCTTAAATAAAATTTTAACTATTATTTTAAAATGAATTATGAAATATATGACACGCATTAAATAAAAACAAGCAATATTCTAAATTACTTACTAGGTAGTGTCAATTCATAAAGTATAATTTTGATACAAGAAAATATTACTATTTTTATAACTGCTTTTTGATTAAAAAACAAATTTACTCTTAAATCATCGAATAACATTTTTTATAAAAAAATAATAAAAGGGAATTTTTTAAAAATAAAAGTGAAAATTAAAAATGCACACTTTTTGTACCGGGTGGCCGTTCAATTTTTTCCTTTTTAATGAAATAAAAATAGTACATATTATTCTATTATTATAATTTATAAAAGATATTATATTTATACTAATAATTAAAGTAATTATAGGATAATTAAACTATAAATAGCAAATAAACAAAATCAATATATTGGTAAACAAAAAACTTATCATCGTGTTCAAAAATAAATTTCTTTTAAAATCACAAATTATTCCCAAAAAGAAAATAGGTAAAAAAAATTGTCATCAAAAAAGGAAGAAATTCGCCGGTCACAGGGTAGTAATTACTATATTACAATTATCATCTTGTCTATATTATTTTATCAATATCAAACATTTGAAAGTAGTGTCAAAAAAGATGATTCTGAATCTTTAAGTTTACTTCAAAATGGTATATCTACAAAAAATGATATCAAACAATATTCTATTATCAATTATTTAACTTAAAATGAAGAAAATAATTATTCCAAAAGATAGAGGAGATATTCGCTTGTTCATGGGTAAACGAAATGACTATTACTTTGTAACATACAAAATATAGACGATCGAAAAGGTACTTTTTTTATTTCATATTAACATAGTTTCATATTACGATTACTTTTTTTTTTTTGATTTCTTCGAAGAACGTATATCAATTTCATTAATTTTTTTATAAAGCTAGAACATTGCATTCCAGAGGAATACGTTGTTGTTATTAATCACCGCATTCAGGGCATGGATATAAACAGTCTACTAATGGAACTTGAAAAAATTCGCTTACCCAAATTTTGTATTAAAAAAAATTTACACTATTTCGCTTGTCCATAAATAACCCATGGTAAGCAAAAGGTCATTTTTAAAAAAAGGAAAGAAGTATGGGTAACCATGAACAAGCGAATGTTCACTGCCTCAAACATCAAAAGGATATTTAAAATAGATAACAATTTGGGTTTATTTATATGACGTTCTATGCGAAACTCACATGTTTAGCATTTCAAGCGACTGAATCAAACATAAATTTATTATTCATATGTTATAATGACAATCTGTTAATAAATTCAATTTTTTATTTTTGTGTAATACAATTATATAACGGCATAATAAATTTCTAGTATTTTAACTAAAAAATTTTTAATTGATAAATTAATAAATTCAATAGAATATAATAGTTAATTAATACATATTAGAGACAAAAATAGTTTTTATAAATTTAAATTTTGAAAATAAAAAAATTGTAGATTACGTTTTTAAGTAACTTCTTCCATCTAAACAAAACTTCTATTTGAACTAAAATGAAGTAACATATCAATGGATAATATATTATATATTACTGATGTAATTATTTGTAATATTATATATTATTAATTTTATAAACAACTTTAGTAATTTTAAATAACATTTTAATCTTATTTGTTAATATTTTATTTATTTGTAACCTTTTATTTTATCTAGTAATAATTGTAGCTTCATTTTTCTTTAAATAATAAAATGACGGGAAATGATAGTATACTAATAGATGATATTGATTTTGAAGAAGGTTAGTTTTCTTACATATTATCATTGTTATTCCGAAAAAAATGTTAATTTTTTTTACTAATTAAATATATTTTTATTATCATAAGTAACATCATTTATCAGTATTTGGACTTTTAATAATTTAAAATTTAACAGATTTACAAAAAATTCTCATATTTATCATATTTTAAAAGTTTTTAAATCTTTTTTTTGAATTTAAATACCACTTTTACTGCATATGCTACATTGTTTTTATCAAAAGTCTGAGTTGATAATGCAAAACAATTTTTCATTTGTTTATTAAAATTATACAAGACAAACAAGGTTAGATAAAAAATATGGTTCTAAAGTTGTACAAAGATGTTTTTTTTTGCGGAACATTTGAGGGTCGTTATTTAAATATTATTTTAGAGTTAATTATGAATGTATGACATGATTCAAATAAAAACAAGCAATATTCAAAATAACTTAGTAGGTATTGTTAATTCATAAAGTATAATTTGGATACAACAAAATATTATTATTTTTACAACTGCTTTATAATCAAAAATAAATTTACTCTATTATAATCAAATAGCATATTTTTGATACTATGAAAATAAAAAAAAACAATAAAAAGAAACTTTTAAAAATTTAAAATGAGAAATAAAAATGCATATTTTTATTAGTAAAAATTATATTTCATTTATTACCTTTTCTATATTATTTTATCAGTATCAAGCATTTGAAAGTAATGTAAAAAGTAATGATTTTAAATCTTTAAATTTATTCCAAAATGATCTATCTTCAAAAAATATTTTTAAATATGATTCCATAATTAGTTCTTTAAATAGAAATAAGGAAACTAATTATCTCCAAAAAAGACAAGCTAGTCTAAAAAGTGCACAGGAAAAGTCTAAAAAAACCCCTTCAAGAAAACCATCACAATCCAAAATTACGACTAGAAAAAATCCTTTATCCGGAAAAACAACTCCTAGAAAAGCGACTCCTGGAAGAACTACTCCTAGAAAAACTATTCGCAGAAAAACAACACAAAAATCATCAATGCAAAAAACTACACATAAAGCACCTCCAAAAAGTAAGACTACAACAAAAAAACCTACAACTAAAAAAACTAAGTCTAAAAAAAAGCCTAAAGTAACTACAACAACTACAACTGGGAAATCTAAAACTAGCAAACCTGTAACTAGAAAGCCCTTACCTGTCAAACCAGTGGTCACTACATCAACAACTACAACCGGGGAATCTAAAACTAGCAAAACTCTAACTACAAAGCCTTTACCTGTCATACCAGTGGTCACTACATCAACAACTACAACTACCACAACATCTGTTACTACAACAGAAAAACCTGATGATTTAAACAAATTTGTAGAAAAGGTAAGATAAGTTTTTATTTTTTAAATAATATTTTATAGACAATTGATGATATTAATACATTACGCGCGAAATTTAATAGAAAACCGCTTGAAGTTGATAATAAGTTAGCTATGGAAGCACAAAATTATTCAAATATTTTTGTTGTTGATGTCAGTAAATTAGAACCTTACGAGAATGATGGTCTATTACAATATATATGTTCTAGACAATATTTAGCTGATTTTGATGCCGTAGAATATTGGGCATCAAATGATTATAATGAAATTATTGATAATTCAGAAGAAAAGTTTCAATATCCAGCATTTGGACAATTAATTGCCAAAAAATCGACAAATATCGGTTGTGGTATTAATAAAACTAAGGAGTTTACTGCTATTTTCTGTAGAATTCAACCAACATTTGATTTTTATGATGAATATTATGAAGAAGAGGTCGAGGATTCCTTAGGTAGTAGTGTACAAAGTGAATCTTTAGAAAATGATTGAAGAATGTGATATAGATTATTTGTATCCGAGAAAAACATTAAATGAAATGAATAAATAAAAACAAATATATAAATGAAATGAAAAATTATAAATTATTAGATTTTGAAATTTAATGCAAGAGTTAAATCTTCAATTGACTTTGCCTATGATTTTGAGAAATTCATTTTTATATATTGTTTTTCATAAAAATTATTTAATAATCATTACTATATGTTTATTATAATAGTTGCTAAACGATAACTTGTATAACACTTTCAACTAAAACAAAAAAACTAACAAGATGACAAATTTCTTATTTATGATTATTTAATTTTGTTATAAGACAATAGTATTTATAAGTTTGTAGACAATTTTATCCAAATAACGACAAAAAAATCAGACAAATTAATAAGTTATAGTCATTTAAATTGCTATAAATTAGAATAAAAAAATGCAAGTAATTATCTTGAAATAAGCAATAAAATTAATTATTAGGAAATAAACATGTGTAATACTATATTAATAGATTCATAATAGAAACTAAAAATATAATAAGAAATAGTTTATTTTGTAAGTAATACAATATATAGAAAAAATAATAGTAGTTATTTTTAAGTCATCGAAAAATATAAGACAAAGACATAGCACAAAAAAAAGTTTTAATCTAGTCAACTTAAGATTTCTCGAGAATGCTCAAAAGCAATTTAATGATATAACGAGTATTTTACACAGAGCCTATCTTTTTCAACCTGACTATAGCAAAAGAGCAAAGATTAACAATACAATTTATAGCATTTTTTTATTACAATTTAGACTTAAATTGTAGTGCAATCTCAAATGATTTTGTTAATGTATATTATACGCATTTTTTCTTCACAATATAAATAAAAATTTATGGTAAATTTCTTTGAATTTGTTATGTAAAATATTAAATAATGCTGTAAAAAATTCTGTATATTATGATACACAGAAAAAAAAGACGAAGGTTTGCAAAAAATGTAATAATTTTGTCCCATCAAATAAAATTCAAATTTTCTTTATTTGCGACTAATTCCGTTGCATTATTTTGCATATGAGAACAACATAGATAATTAAAAAATCATTAAACATTAATTATTTAATATAAATCTAATATTTTTAAAAGAACTTTCTTGTAGAAATAAAAGAAAAAAAATACAATATTTGTTAAATTACAACAACATTTATATGTTATTTATTAAATAAAAAAATAGTATAAATTAACAGAATTATATTATATTTATGCTTTAGTTATTAATTTTGAAATAAAGATCATTAAAAAAGTAGCTATTTGAATTTACAGAATTTGGTACCATTTTTAATTAACGTAGAATAACTTTTTAATCATTTAATATTTTTTAAAACAAATATACGATATTAGTAAAAACAATGGGTTTAAGTTTTTATATAAAGTTAAAAAATTGCCATAATCGTCATTTAAAGTTTATTTTTTTTTAAATATTGGTTTATAGAAATCATTTATTTTATATTGTAATTACACATAAAAATATCTTCTGAACATGGTTTACTAAAAAATTATTATAAACAATTTTATTAAAAATAAATGAAAAAAATCAACACTAAAATTTTTTTCAGTAAATCAAAGGAGTGATTTAAATATCTTTTATAAACTAGAAAATTAAAAGTCTATTTCATATAAAATTTAAAACAAATATTTCTCGAAATTAAATGGAATATTTTCTTTCAATCGCATGGTTCACTAGCTTTTCTCAACATTAGAAGAAAAATTCTTTATCAGTTTTTTCGTTTTTATAGAGTCGTCAAACCAAATAAATTAATTATTATTTTATTTAATATTGTAAAAACTCTAACAATTATTCTAAATGTGAAATCGCATGAAAATGAGCTATCATTTTTTTAAATAATATATCTTTGTTTTTTATTTTTGTAAACATTTTTAGAAAATGAGTTATAATATTTTTAAAAATAAAAAATGTTTTTACTATATAAACATTTTATATATTGTAAGCACAATTACAATCAAAACGATAGTTTTAAATTTCGATTTTATTCACGTATTTTTTACTAACACATCTATGATTGAAATGAATAACATCAAATTTTCTCCAATGAATTTTAAAGTTTTTAAAAGAATATTGATTACCATTTGTTTTACATTCAAATATGGGACAAACAAATTACCTTTAAAAATGTATCATCTGCATATTCATGTGAATCTCTTAGATGATACAAATATTATGATTTTTCAACTTTTCTACTACAAAATTAGTAGTCAACATTTGAACTTAATTTATCTATTTTTGGGCTGTATAAATAATAAAAAAAAGAAACGTTTAATTAAAAACTTTACTAAATTATAATACAAAAAATTATACAATTGTTATATATTAATTATTAAATTAATTTTTTAATATTTGATAGTGTTCGTAATATCATTATTTTACGTTCTTCGCGATGGAATGTCGTCGCTTAATTGTTTTAAATTTGAATAAATTTTGACATTTTAAAATAGTGGGGCATTTTATTGCGTTTGAGATTGATTTGTCAAAATTTGTTCTTTTTGTGTGTGCGACTACATTTAATAAAAATTAATTATAAATTATCAATAAATTTAAAAAGTTGAGAAACTTTGGAAATAAATTTCAATTACCCTTTTTCTAATTTACTTTTTGACCATTTTGAGTTCGAAGTTTCATCATTCTCATCATAAATTGTTTCATAAGGTTGAAAAATTCGTTACATGTTGGTGGCGTGAAATTTTGATGTGTTATGTGTACAAAACTTGATGTTCCATTGAAAATAAAAGATCTTAAAGAATCTTCACTTGCTTTCTCCCATACTGTATTTGGTTTGCCAGTTTTTGAAAAATTACCGATAGCCCACATTACTTGTTCAGAATAGTTTTGTTCCTCTTCTACACTGTCTTTACACTTTGTCTTTTTTTCTTTATTTTTTGTTTCCTCCTTCTCTTTTATCTCTTTTCTTTATTTTTTTCTTCTTTTTCTTTATTTTCACATTTATATTTCTCAGGATGTCTAAATGGAATTCCGAAAATATTTACTAAATCGTCACCATGCATTGCACCTGTAATCAAATATAGATATTTGATTATTAAAAATAAAAGATAAATATAATTATGTAAAATTTGAAAGCAATTTAAATATTTATACGTGTTAAATTATGTGGATAACACCAATTAATAAAATTTTATTACTTACCAGTCCATAAAAGGCCATTCATTTATTGGTGAACGTCTAGCATATTCATATAAATATACATTTTTTTGTGTAGCTTCGACATATGTTTTTTGCAAATGTAGAAAGTTCACAATCAAAAATGAAATCTGATAAAATTCTTATAGATTTGTTGGTATAAGTTGTTGCAGAGTCATTATATATTTTAAATAAAGGTACTATTTTCTTGCGTATCTAATTTTAATATGCTTGAACCAAAACTAACAAGATTTGCAAAATTTGTTTCATTCATGACACATGAATTGTTTGCGTGACTTACAGGTAATTGTGGATAAAAATAACAACCATATTCACTTTTATTTGTAAAACCTGTTGCCATAAAGAAAGTAGCTTCATCAACTGTTCTTCCTATCATTAAGTCAACTTCTTTATTGAAAGTATTATTTTTAAGCATTTCTTTAAAACTTCCATTAAAGAAAACAGTATCATTGTTAATTGGCATAAATGGAAAAGGTGTTGGCATCTGACCACTTGCCATAACACCTTTTGTAGCCTCCAATAACTCTTCTACTGTTTTATCTTTTAAACATTTAGCAATATCATCATCAGTGGTAATTGATGAATTTTTATCACTTGTACAATTGACCTTTTTTGCGACACTTCGAGTATTTTGCATCAGCTATTGAAGCAGACACAGTTAACATATTCTGCGTGATTGTTCCTGAACTCATAATACCTCTGTGAAAATATGGCTTACTACCATCAGAAAACAAATGTGCTGCAACAGATGCAGCACCAGAACTTGTTCCAAAAATAGTAACACTATCTTTATCGCCTTTAAACTTTTCAATATGTTTATTAATCCATTTTAACATTGCCTGTTGATCTAGTAGTCCCATATTACCACGTATATCATCTGAATTATTCAAATATGCAAATCCAAAGAAACCTAATCTGAAGTTTGCTGTTATTACAATTGATTTAGTTTTTAAGGCCAAAACAGAACCATTGAATTTGTCTGCAGAGGCTGTTCTAACCGTCCAACTACCACCATGGAAAAATACTATAACCGGCATTTTTTCCCCGTTATTTGATTCTGGTACCCACATATTAAATTTA
Source organism: Strongyloides venezuelensis (assembly GCA_963280985.1). Lineage (NCBI taxonomy): Eukaryota > Metazoa > Nematoda > Chromadorea > Rhabditida > Strongyloididae > Strongyloides > Strongyloides venezuelensis. Next base: position 19,607,801 of record CAUJLX010000001.1, read on the forward strand.
AGACAAGATTCATTAGTAATTTTTGGATTTGAATCGTCATAAGGAGAGAAACCCATTATTCTAATATTTTGAGGGCATCCATCTGCTGGATGAACTGCGTAATATGTGTTATTCCAATAATGATCATTTTGAAATTCACATGGAGGGTCTAAATCTATAGAAATGAGTAGGAGGATGAGCATAGGGAACTCCTAAATATTCAGTCATATTTACACCTAGAACAGTCTACAAAAACTTAGTTTATATTTAAAATATGTTTCTTGATAAAATAGAGCAACATAATATATTTTTAAAATGTAAACTTTTTAATTACTTAGCATGATATGTGTTTCTAAGTAGATTTTTGATAAGATAGGTATTAAATTCATTTTTTTATTCAATGCAACTCTAGATTTTTTAAAAAGTTATGTATCTCATTGTGTATGTAAAATAGTCTTTATGAATCTATAGCAATAATTATTACTTTTTGATATAGTTTTGAAATTAAATTAAAACTAGTGAGAATAAAATTTCTAAACAAATTCTACTATAAAAAATACAAAAACTTTATCATGATATTTAAAATTTAAATTCATTTACCTTCGAAAATATGCACCTTTAGATCATTATTTTTTATAAATAAATTAGTAGACATTTTTCAATGTAATTTTGTTTTTTACAGATTGTATCTGCATTACATTACTTTATATATGCTTTTAATATTGTGATAACTATAAAACGTCTCTTATTAATACTTGTACTTATAAATTTTTTAGATTTTTCTTATACTAACTTATAAATGAAGTTAAATATTTAACTACTAACAATAATTATATGTGATTAGTAAAATTATAAACTTATATTCGTTTTTTCTATTCATCAAATTTCTTTAAATTTTTAATTTTTTAAATTTTCAACTATTTTTTTAAAGTTAAATGCAAAAAATATACAAATCATAGTTAAAAAAATAAAAAAATTTACTATTACAATTTATTTTTATTACTATTGTGTAAAAAAAAAGTAACTCAACTATTGCTAAAAATCATGTTTATTTTCTTATTTACGTTCCATGAGTACTACAATAGGCTTTACTTCTACTGTATATTTTATAAAATTTCTACTGTAAGAGATAAAAATAAAACCGATTTTCCATTTCTTAAGACTTTAAGAAATTTTTCATTATGTCGTTTCTTTACTAATCCCAACTTTATTATTTTATAATTTACTATAGCATCTTATATAGAATAAAATTTTTTTATTTCTACCTATGTATTCGCATTTCAATATTCTGATATTAATTATTAACTATAATATAAGTAAGATGCATTTATTACGTAAACAGAATCAATACTTTAAAGGTATAACTTTTTATAGTGTATAAATTGCAAATAACATTATTTTGAAAATAAAATCTAATAATAATTTAAGATATTTATATCATTTTTCATAAAAGCTACTCTCATTTGCTGGGTAATTGATTTTTAGTACCTACAAACAGTAAACATTCAATCATTTTTTGTACTTACATAAATCACTATGTTTTATAACATAAAGTTATATTTTCGTGTTATAACTAATAAAATATTCAACTATTATTAAATAGTTAAAAAAAATTAAAAACACTATTTAAATCATTTGTCCAGAATGTTAAAAAATTGTGTAAATGTATAAAAAATGATGTTTTATAATTCTAACTATCATAAATTTTAAGGCATAAAATTAAATTAATAAAATTTTTACGAATATACTATACTAATCAATAAAGCGTTTATTATATTTTTATGTATAACTTTTGATATCATAAAAAAAAAAACTGCAAATATGATTTTCAACCTTACTAAACCTAAATTTTCATTTTAAAAACAAAATTCAATTATTTTCTGTGGTATTACATCAGAAAATCTGCCTTAAAATTAATTTGTCAACTTTTATGTAGACTTTTAAAAATATTTTTAACACTAACATGTAAATAAATATAGTTACAAAAGTCATCTTTAAATGCACAAGAAGAAATTAATAAGATGAATTTACGTCTTACGAACAAGCCGTGGACTTTTTTATTTTTAAACAACATGCCAAAAGGCATTCCAAAATCATTCCCTATTTAAAATATTTAAAATTATCTCATTTTATAATTTTTACTTAAGCTTATTAAGTAATATCCTTCCTCTAAATTGTAAGTATCTATGTTTTATTGTTTCTATTTATTGTATGCTACTTTAAGTGACCACAATTTTAAATAATAAAGTCTTAATTAAAAAATAGATAGTCTTTGTAAATCTAGTTTCCTCTGGCATACTTTGACATCAGGTCTCAAAAAAATTTTACTAATTGAAATATTTCTAAATCATTTTAAAATTACAGAGTGAAGATATGAATACTCAGAGAAATTTACACAAAAAAGACCTTATATCATAATTTTTAGTCCCCGAAATTAAAATTGCACACGAAAAATTAATACTGGGGACAAAAATTTAAAACTAAGAACGATGTTTTGTGTAAATTTTTTTGTGTGAAACTAATATTTTACTTGTTTTAATATATTGCTTAAAAATATATATTAACATATTATTATATACATTTAGAAAATAAAATTTTACTTGTCTGCTGCTTGCTCAAGCTTATCAAGAAACATTTTATTTATACAAAGCTTACAATATTTTTTCCCTGTAGATATCCTTTTTCCCCCATTTTTATCAATGGACCATCGTAGCACAATGTTTTAGTAATAGAAAATAGTAAAACTAAGAGAAGATTCATCTTATTATTATTAAAAAACCTTAATAAGTAGGATATAGATATAAAAAATCGTGAACTTTTATAGCTTATAATATTTGTTTTATAGAGTTTTTTTAAATATACACAATCTGGTGATTTTTAACAAACATAAAACGTGGAAAAACATTCAATAAACGAAGTGCAGTATATTTAACTTATGGTTGGTGTGTGCTTGAAAAATTGATCAAGGATTATCAAATTATGCGGTATCCGGATATTAAAAAAAATTTTTTATAAAATTCAAAATTATTGACATATAAAATAGTATACTAAAATGAATTTTTTAATATTCTTTTGCTGCAAAAAGTTTTAATTGCTTTAAATTTGAAGATTAATTTTTCTTAATTTAATTAAAAAATATATTTATCAAAAAGAAAATAGAAAAACATCCATTTTTTCTTAAAGTTTTTTTTAAATATAAAATCATAAAAAAGTAAATTTAATTAATTTATTTCTAACATTAAAATATAACATTATTGAACCCAATATTTATAGAATCTTTTATTCCTCTTAACAACAATTACATAAATTGGAATTTGATTTTATGCTCTTTTTTAAAGTTGTTTAATGTATGATATTCTTGACTTAGATTGTAGAATAAAAATAATTACCATTGTTCAACTATCTAGTTTTATTGTATTAAAGAAATTAATTACATTTAAGCTTTTGTAATTATCTCTTTTCGCTTATTACACAATATTACATACTACGAATAAATGCAAACTATAAATATATTTAAAAATTAAGATACTAATTTTTATTCTATTTGTTAAAATGTAGTTGTTTAAATTCTATGATATTTCGAGCCATTTTATAAGACATTTCAACAATTGAACACATAAAAAAAATGTAAGTTTAGCATTGTTCTTTTCGTTCAATACCAGCTTTTCATTTTTGATTGAATTGCCTTAATTTCATTTACGATCATTCATTGTTCGAGACGCTACTCCACTACATTAACATATTAAAAATACATTTTAAAAACTATATTTTTTCACTAAAAATTTAAATAAAGCAATCTCTGCTTTGTGAGCACTTAAATGTTTATCCGATTAATATCAACAAAATATTTTATCATAAAAAGTAACATAAAGTTTTTGTAGTCAATTGTTGTATATTTTAATGATTTGATCTCTGTGGATCTGTACAACAAATTTGTTTGTATTAAAGCTAAACTCTTTTGTGATAAATTTTAATAATATTAAAATATAATTATTACTTGTTTAATAAACTTTATTAAAATTCTTAAAAAATTAAAAATGAATTTTTTTCAAAGAGTTGTTAATTAACGCAGAGAAATTATTATTTATAAAAAAATTGTTTTTAATCAAATGTAAGTTTTAACGTAGATTTAGTAGTTTCATACATAATATTTAGGTCAATCATTTTATCTTTAAGCAATCTTATATTCCATTAAAATTCCACCACAAATGTGTCATTATGTTTATTGGCAACAAAAATAATAATGAACTAAAAGATTATGTTTAAATTTTGGTAAAAAACATTGTGCCAACATCAATTTTTGGCGTTGAACAGAATATTAAAGAAAGTTAAAATGTTTTTTATTTTATTAACAAAAAAATTTCATATTTCTAAAGACATATTACAACTAAAAAGTATGGTGCATAAATGGATTTAAGGTAAGTTATTTTTTAAAACTAATATATCATCATATTACTCTATATTTTTTGCGATGATGGAAAAAAATTACAGTGTTTTCCCCTAAATATTTTGACAAATTAAAACTTTTAAGATTAGTTCGTAATTTTATTAATTTCTGAATTGTTTATAATAAGAATTTTGTTTAATTTGTTTGTAAGTAAAGAAGAAAAAATATTATACAAATCAAGCTTTTACAGTAAATGATATTTTTCTACAGTTACTTTTAAAAATTATTTATTTTCATTTAAAAAATAAAGAATAAATTTTTTTTTCAATATATGTTAATATGTAATCAGAAAAAAAATTTAAATATTTATTTATTGCTTAAAGTAATAAAAGTTAATCTATTGTTATTATCGTTCTATTTTTTTCTAGTACATGAAAAAATAAACATTTTATTAAATGATAAAATAAAAAATTATAATAGTTAAATAAATGATATTTAAAATTATTAACATAAATGCAGAATATTTTTTTATTTCCACATTTACTTTGTTCCTTTTAAACTTTATTAATAATTCCACGACTCTAGGATGAGCAAGAGTCTCCTCATAAATTATTAAATGAACACAATACTTATCTTTGTCTTTCTTTATCTCCTAGAAGTACTGGAATAGCAAAAATTTTTATAAAAAATTGTTTTGTAATTTTTAGATTTTTTTAGTATTCAATTACACATACAATTATAAGGTAGTTTGTACTTCTTTATGTTAAAAATTATGGAAAACAATTTTTGTCTACTCTGTACTTATAAGTACAGAATATGGCCCGGTGTTGTTGAAGTTAATTTTTTTTTACCAGGAGCAGATTTCATTAAACCAAAGAGAAATTGACTTGTACATATATGAAATTTTATATATCTAGATGGGACAACTAATTCCAAAATATTTATGTATTCAATAAAATTCTTATTCGAGTTGCTTTTTGTAATTTTTAAATTTGAAGGACTTAATTCAATATAATCTAGCATTATTTTCGAAGAGATATTTAAATTTACACCTTTCAATTTATATTTTTGAATTGTTTTTGTGCAATTAAGAAATACCTGAATTATGGTATAAATCCTAGAAACACCAGAATGACAAAAATTGCTATTTAAAAACGTTAAAAATTTAAATATTTCCTAATTTTTAACCTTCCTAATAATTATCAATCACTAACTACTATAACATTATAACTCGTATTTATTCATATCAAAAATTATAAAAAACAGTTTTGCCATCTCTGAACCTACAGGTATTTATTATAGAATAGTACTGTTGAAGTTTAACTTCTTTAATGTTTCTTCAACTGTAACCTTTTTTACCATTATCAAGTGTATTTCTATATATATAACTAAATTTTTAATTATAAAGCAAGTGTCATGCATTTGATTTCATGGTAATCTGTAATTCTACTACGATTTATAAGTTATGTACCCAAATAATACTCTAAAGTGTAAAAAAAATATGTATTATATATGTAATATATATAAAACATAAATATTTATATACATACAACAAATTATGAGTATCCAGCATTAAGAAAAAGAAATCAAATCCATCAACTTCCAACCTTTCACACAATCTCAAGATTATGAATAGCTTGTGATTGATTAAACAGCCAGTCTTGAAGGGGAGTCTCCTCTAATATAATTCTAATATGATTTTTTTTATTTGTCTTGCTATATCTAATTAAATTTTAATATATATTTCTTGCCTTGATTTAAAATAATTTTCTATACCGTGATAACGCAACACATAAAATCATAATCGTTGAAAATGTCTTTTATTGACATGTCATGAAGTGGATTTATAAAATTACTAAACTTGAATAAATAAACATTGTTTTTTTCAGCAAAAAGTTTGTAAAGATCTTTATATTTTTCTCCTGTATGCAATCATAAAGGATGAATAATATAAAAAGCAAAATTGTATAAAAATTTTTTCTAGTTTATTTTTTTTAGATTTATTGTGGTATAAAAAATTCTTTTTTAGGCACTTAAAACATTTTTGTCATTTGACAATGCTTCGTTACCATACAAGATTGAACATTTTTTAGTTAATTCCATTACGTCTTTTTGGGATCCCTTTTTTCTTTGTCTAGATAATGTTGAACGGTTTTGTGAATTATTTTAACTAGCATCTCTATATTCACATTATTCGTAGAAATTTATTTTAATGTCTTTGCACACACTCCAATAAAAAAGTTTTTTATTTAACAGAACTTTAAAATACAACCACAATACAGGATAATTTAGCAATATTTAAACAGAGTTAAACCTATTTTAACGGCCACCTCTAATTTAGAACCACTTTTTTAAAAACCCAATTTTTACCCATATAAATATGTTTCAAATACCTGCGATTTAAGACTACTTTTAAAGGTAATGTTCAGTTATAAATATGTAAAAATAATCTTTAGTTTAAGACTAGGTATTTTTAACCAATACGTTTGATTAATTTTATTAGTTAGCTTAAAAATATAATATTATTTGATAAGAAAAATTGTTATAAACGATTCCTCTTATCTGAAATTTTATTTGTCGTACTATGTTTGAAAAAACCGTGATTTGAGAAATTCTAGTAATCATATAGTATTTTATATATTAATTTTTATAATCTGAGAGATAAAATAAATATTTTTAGTGATTCTTAAGAGCAGCTATTTAACAAACATAGCTAATATGTTAAAAGTGTTTGAAAATTAAACCATATTGTATGTTATACTCTTTTTTTACCGATATAAATTAACCTCAATGTATTTATTATAATAAATTCCAATACAAAATTTCAGAAGGAGTTTTATGTTTTAAATAAAGCTTAAAAAATTTTATTCAACCAGCCTTAAACCTTCATTTGGCAGGTCACGTCTGGTTCCAGAGCATGTTTTTTTTAAAAAAATTTTATAATGATTTCTAAATCAAAATATTTTCTATAGAAAATTTGTTATTCAAAGAAAAAAAAATAAAATTAAAAAAACAAAAATTTGTTTATAAATGTTAAAAAAATATCCTTCCTTTATTATTTTAGTCCTTCATCTTCTTTCTTTACTGTTAATTATTTATTCTTTATATTTTCAAAATCTATTAGAATCTGTGCATTAAATACTTCCGTTTATACATTATTTTTTGTTTTATCAGATTCTGTTTTAACAAATAGACAATCAGAACTTTTTATTCGCGAAAAAGCAACATATAGTTGTTCATGTAAAAATACTAGTGTTGTTAAATCTACATTAACTTAATGTTTGCCTTTAACTTTTATTAGTAGTCATAGCAAAGGCAAGTTTTACATAAAACTGTTTCCTTGCTAATGTAAAAGGATATTCTCGTTCAAAACTATATAAAACTATTCTGAGTATAAGAACAGTTTTATCTTTATTTAATTTTAACAAAATAATACATGCTAAGATCCTTTAGTAATCTTTATAATTCTCAATTTTGTACCATTACAAGGTCTTTCCTTAATGTTTAAGTTATGAAGAACGATAATATCAACATTAACCTTGAGATTCAACACATGTGGTAGTAAACTACTAGCTGTAACTGATTTAAATTATCAATAGGCATGATGTAGTAATTTTCATTTTTACTAAGCACAAGTGTTTCATCAATTATAATTAATAAAGCTTTTTCAAGCATAGTAGCACATAATTTATTAAGCTTAGATAGTCTAAAATTACCATCGTATAAAGTAATTGGCACTGAAAACATAGAATAAACTGTTTGTTCATTTCTAAAAAAAGTAGCTGCAATACCTATTTAAGCACAATTAAGAACTATCTTATCTTCAGTTCTAAGCAAGTAATATAACGTTGTGTAAACAAATGTCTTACCTGTTTCTGCAGGTTCTTCTAAAAAGAAGCAACGTTTATCTGAGGAATTATTAACAATAATATTTAATATTCTATTAATGAAGTTTTTCGTTAGCTGATTTTAAATTTTTTCACCTAACCTTTTTAAAACATTTTTATCTTCAACATAGTCAATCTCTATAATATCGAAATTGATTTCAGGTAAATCAGTACAGCCATTAAAGTTATTAGATTGTAGAACATTTCTAATATCAAAAATGGCTTGAGCTTCAGCTTTTTCTTCATTATCATTGTATTTTATTAAATAATCTTTAATTAAGTAATTTTTAAACTTAATGAAAGTATCATAATGCTTTACAAAAGATGATCAATAGCAAATCATGAGACCAAAGTAATTATGAAGCATGTTAGACATCGCGCTTTCACATGCTTTTTGAAACAATTGATTGTAATTGTTTTCAGTATCAAGTAAGCCTCTTGCTTTTGCAGCATCTCTAAATGGGAGCTATTGAAAACCATTAACAATTTTCAAATCACTTTCACATTTTGCTCCAGGTATATGAAGTAAAAATTGACGAAGTAAAAATAATTTGACATTCATAGGTGATACAGTAAATATCCTTCCTATTGTATGTCTTTAGCGATGTATTGATTTCCATTCTCTGGTTTTTAAGTCAAACCAATAATGCTCTGGTATCTCATTATAAAGATAGTTTCTAGCATTAATATCGTTTTTATTTAGATTATAATATGTTACTAATGTAGATTTATAACTTTTTTCTGTTTTAAAAGAATTATTATTGCCATTATTTCATCGGCAACTGTACAATTTTCATTTATTAAGTAAACTGCTAATCTTACAACAGTCCAATCTTTATAAAGTATTGGATATTCCATGATCCTTCAAACTGCTTCTGATGGTTCTACATATTTACTATCAATATGAAGTTTAACCTCATCTTTCAAATTAACGGTTTCAACTACATTTGCAGTAATCTTACCACCATTCGATTTATGTATATACTTAAATAAATGTTTAGAACTTAAACCACTTTCACATATTTTTGCATTAATATGTGAATTGTATTTCAAGTTCAAATAAGGATTATATGTTATACAAAAATCGTTATTTACTTCGTTACCGAATCTATCGATAGTATCTAATAAGAGATCAAAAAATCTCTTAATGTTGACTTTATCTTTAAAAATAATGAATGTTACTTTATGGTACTGTTCTGGGAATTTTTTAGTGCAAATATTTTTTTCTTCATCCCAACAGAACACCTTTGTTTTCGAAATATCACATCTCGAATGTACCATTGTTTTTGTTACAATTTCAAAGAGACGTGGATTTTTTTTCTTTATCAGGGAATTCTGCTTTAACACAATTATCTATCTGATCAGAAGTCAATCTGAAGTCGTCTTTAAAAACTTTTACCAATATGTAATTATGTGGTAAAGATCTTTTCTGAAACATAATGGTTGACTGTAGATAAATTGCATTCCCCATTATTTTGTTTTCTTTCAAAGTCATGTATTAAAGCATCGAATTTATGCTTAAACACTCTTGCGGTCATTTGATAGTTGCACAGGAAAAAGATTTTCTGTAATCTCTTTCCAATTGGGATTTGTGGTCATTGTAATAAAAAAATCTGGTTTTCCAAATTTCCCAACAATGGCCATACCATCTTGATAGCCTAAATGCATGAATCTCCTTGAACCAATGCAACTGCTAAAAAGTTTAATTCTTTCACTTTTTTTTGCAGCTTCTTTATTATCTTTATCACCGATGAGATAATCTTCAAGAAGATCTTCTATTTGTTTATTATTCTTTTGTTTAAGCTCTTTGTTAAGCTTAATAACATAATTTAGACGATCCCTTTCTATTGCTGTGTAAGCATCAACAACAAATTGTTGAAATAATAATTCTCCATGATGTAAAGGATTAAATGATGGTATTACACCAATTAAATTTTGGTAATAAACCAATTTCGTAACAGCCTTATGCTTACTACCTTTATTGTATGTTTTTTTTTCACATCATAAAGCTTCTGTTGGAAAAAACAATGGATATGTCGCTAGATTTTTTAATAGACTAAAGTGGCTCATAATCTCCAATTTATCCGTTTTATTACACAACAAAACATTATAGTCAGGAACTTCACTTTGAAATAAAGCTGCTATTTCTGTAACTTCTGGCAAATTATGAACTCCATCATTTTTTATTTGCTAGGAAGTTTCAAAATTAACTTATAAATTGGCAAAGCTTTATTTTTATTTTTATGTTTTAGTTCCTGCTCACGAATATAATCACAAAAATGTTTATATGATAATGCTAACATATTTATTTTGAAAATTATATGAATAAGATTACTAATAACTCATATTTCATAAAATGCATAAATATCTTGAGCGGCATCAGACCCATAAAAATATAATTCTCCATAGAACAAATTATCTTTAATTTCAGATACAGCTGTGTTTATTACACGCTTAGCCTTACCATGCAACACAAATGTTGAAAGACCTGGTGTTTTAAAGTCTCTTTGTTGACCGGTATAACTCGCAAAAGCAAATTTGTTATTAATTTGCCAACAGTGCTTTTAAAAGTATATACTTTCTTCATCTTTACCTATAAATAAATCTTTTAGAAATTTAGAAAAGTTATTAAATATTCGTTCATATTCTTTAACTGCCCTAAAATCACAGCTTTGTTAATGTTTAGTTTCTTTTTCATAAAACGTTGCTTAGCAATGTTCACAGTCGGTAGAAAGAATACCCAAATTATTTTAATCTGGGATAATCTTCTCATTTCTACACACAAAAAAATAAAAGGACAAATTTTGACAAATCTATCTGAAATGCAAAAAATTGTCCCACCATTTCAAAATGTCAAAATTTATTCAAATTTTAAAGAATTAAGCGACGACATTCCACCGTGAAGAACGTAAAATAATGATATGACGAACACTATGAAATATTAAAAATTAATTTTATAATTAATATATTAGAATTGTATAAATTTTTGTATTATATTTAAATAAATTTTTTAATTAAATGTTTCTTTATTTTATTATTTATAGAATTCAAAAATGGACTAAAATTATATTACTTCTCGTGTCTTAAATGTATTCTTATATAATGTATGTAGTTTATACGTTAATGTTTCTTAAAATTGGTTTCATTGTATCTTTACACTACAAATTATAACAAAAATTATTATTATTTTTATTAAAAAATTGTAAAATTAACGATTGAATTAATTTAATATTTTAGAAATTGTGTACTAATATTGCTTTACCAAAAGCTTCGAATATTCTTTATCAAGTTATTTTAATGCTAGCAGGAGATTGTAGAAAAAAAATTACAAAAAAAAGATCAAAAATTTTAGAAGAATCATTTCAATTGTTTAATTTTATCCAAAATTTAAAAGAATAATTGTTAGTGTTTTTATAATATTAAATAAATTAATAATAAATTTATTTGGTTTGACGACTTTATATAAACGAAAAAACTGATAAAAAACATTTCTTCTAATGTTGAGAAAAGCTAGTGAACCATACGATTGAAAGAAAATATTCCATTTAATTTCGAGAAATATTTGTTTTAATTTTTATATGAAATAGACTTTAAACTTTCTAGTTTATAAAGGATATTTAAACTACTTTTTTGATTTACTAGAAAAAATTTTAGTGTTGACTTTTTTTCAATTATTTTTAATGAAATTGTTTATAATAATTTTTCAGTAAACTATGTTTATAAGATATTTTTATGTGTAATTATAATACAACATAAATGATTTCTAAAAAAACAATATTTAGAAAAAAATAAACTTTAACTGACGAGTATGGCAATTTTTTCTAACTTTATATAAAAGTTTAAACCCATCGTTTTCACTAATATCATATATTTGTTTTAGAAAATATTAAAAAGGCTAAAAAATTTATTCTACGTTGATTTAAAATGGCACAAATATCTGTAAATCCAAAAAGCTACTTTTTTTAATAATCTTTATTTTAAAATAAATAACTAAAGCTTAAATATAATATAATTCTGTTAATTTATACTATATTTTTTATTTAACAAATAAAATATAAATGTTGTTGTAATTTAACAAGTATTGTATTTTTTTCTTTTATTTCTACAAGAAAGTTCTTTTAAAAATATTAGATTTTTATAAAATAATTCATGTTTAATGAATTTTTAATTATCTATGTTTTTCTCATATGCGAAATAATGCGACGAAATTAGTCGCAAATAAAGAAAATTTGAATTTTATTTGGTGAGACAAATTTATTACATTTTTTTGCAAATCTGTGTCCTTTCTTTTTTTTCTGTGTAGCTTAAACAAGTTTTTGTTTTTTTAAACTTTTTAAGCTTTTTTCCTTTTTTTAGTAAAACCATTAGCTACTTGAGTTGAATCAAGAGCTTTAACAATGGAATCTACCTGACAATTTTTATTTAAAAATATATTATCACATTTTATAATGTTATTTGATAATCTTGATATTCTTTTTGATAGTTTATTTTTATTTATTACTTTTTATAACTTATTTAAATTAATCAAGTTTACTAATAAATTATTAACTACAGAAAATTCCTTACTACCAACATTTAATTTTTAAACATTTTTTTTGTATTGTAATTGTAATTTATTAGTATCTGATTTTTTTATTTTTAATTTTCTCTTTAGTGTTTTTTTTTGTTTTAATATAGAATTAATATTTTCATTAGGCTCCTCTGAATCTTTTGATATATTATTCTCAAATATATTAATTTTCATTGGCTCTTCATTACTTGCTATAACATTTTTTTTTTAGATCACTATCAGTTATCTCACTTACTAATGAAATATCATTAGAATTTAATTTAACAGTATCTTGTAATAATTTGTTACGTAGTTTATTCAAATGCATTTGCAATTTCTTTTTTTCATTGACTCTTTTGCAATTTTAAATTTTACTTTCAATTACATTTATTCTCTTCAATGTAGAATCTATATCTTCATCGAAATTTATAAGTAATTTTAATCTATCGTTTTGCATTTATCAACTTCATCGATTCTTTATTATTTATTAAAGAATCGTTATTTGAATTATTACCAACTACCTTATTTAATTTTAACAGTATCGAAAATTTTATTTTCAATCTATTTAACTGCACTTGTATATTTTCTTTTTCTCATTTAGCCTTTTACATTTATCACATCTAATTTTTAATAACGATATTTCTTCATTTAAATTAGACTCGATTTTTTTATTCTTTATAGATAAACGTAAAGATTCTTTATTGACTATCTTTGATAATCTACATTTATTATTCTTTCTAGTTGTAGAATTATCAGAATTAACATCTGATATATTTTTAACACTAATGTTTACACCGTCAAGTTGAAATATTGAATTATTACAAACTTGATTAGTCTGTAAATAATTAATAAAATCAACCAACGTGTTAAACATTACCATACATGAAACAGCATTAGAAAAATATTTTCCATTTTAATCTATAAAATGTGGATCAAATAAGAAGAAAACTCCATCATGGTGTATTATTGAAGAAGCTCTTTCATTTACAATTAAGATTAGAAACTGATGTTTGTTTACTAGTCTATTTAATGCTTGTAAAAGAGAAACAAAACTATAAACAATTTCGTCTTTTTTAACCTTCTTCCCTCTTCTCGCAAATGAATAGCACGAAACTATGCTAAGCGTTACTTTTTCGATTGAAAAAAATATTGTTTCTCGTACAATGTTAGTTACTGATAAATAACCTCTACCATCGATTGGATAATTTGTACTGCGCAAATAATGAACGCTTCTTTCGTATAAAATATTTCATTGATTCAAAACATTATTTATATCAAATTTAACCCAATTTACTAGTGATTTGATAAATGCCATAATCAATGCAGCAAATGACATTGCAACACATTGATTATTTTGCCCTAAAGATGCTTGGCACATATCAGCCTGCAAAATTTTACAAATATATTTTCTATTGAAATTTATTAGCACGTAATCATTTTGAACTATTAAGCCTCTAGCACAACTTTTCTTATTTTTTGTAGCTTTAACTAAATCATCGACTTGACTATTATTTCTAATGATCATCGTATAAATGATTTCATTAGTATTAAGAATGTATGACACACAAATGTCTTCATCTAAAATAATTATATGCTTCGAACTAATGAAATCATGTCTAAAATGATGATTTACTGAATCGTAGAATCATAAATTAATGTTTTTAGAATGTCAATTTTATTGACTTTTTTTAATAAATTATTAACAAATTCCACTTTCTCTGTTTTTTTTTTGAAATTTAAAAAGATTAGTACAATATAATAAAGACGTAAAATAAAATTACATATTTATAACGACAATAACAATAAAAATAGTACTTTTCAGTTTTCATAGAATTATTCTTAGATTTATGTCTTCGTGATAAAAAAAAAGAATTAAATGTTAAAATAAAGTATTTATTATAAATTTACTATTTTTTCATCGACAATATGAAAAAAAATAAAATTTCTATTATTTTTAAAGAAAAAATATTTGATAAAGTATTATGATTATTCTATAAGTGTATGTCTCAAATAAACTACCAATAACTTTGAATTTATATATAAAAAAAATAATTATTTAATAACTAAAAGTGTTTTAAAATGTTAATTTAATACCTCAATAGTGATAATGAGAGGAAATCTAAAAAAAATAAGTTTAACTAAATTGTGGTTATTTTATTAGGAAAAATTAATTTTGTTTATAGAAATTAATTAAATTTCGTTGTAGAGATTGTAAACCTTTTATAAATATATGTTAAATAGAGATTTCAAGACTTTGATGTTTATCATTGAGATCCTTATTTTAAAAAATTCGACAATGTAATTTTATAGTTGAGATTCTTTAAGTCTAGTAAACTAGAGGATCAAAATCTTAGCTATTATAAAATTAGTAGTAAATGTAACGTTATGAACTCTGAATTAAAAGGTTACACCTTAATAATTTAAATAAAGAAAGATCATCAGCATAGAAATAAAAAACACGAAAAACAGCTAGGAATAAGCTTAATAGTATTTCACTGATTTTATTGTGTGCAGAATGACTATAGAATATTATATTATTTAATAAGTATTGTACGATATTGTAGTATGCTTGGTTTTCTGTGACAAAAATTGTTAAATCAATTACTAATATATAATATAAACGTTCTTATTTAAAATGTTTTGAATAAAAATATATCTAAATATTGTGCTAATAGTTCTATTAAAATTAATAAAAATAAACGTAAAAATACTAACAACAATAATAAATTAGCAATTTTAAATAATTTAAAAGTATAAATAATAAGAATATTTTGTAAAATAAAATTATATATATAAAATAACACGAAGAAAAATTAGATAAATAATTATTTGAAATATTGACATAGTAAACTTATATTTAGAGACAAAAAATTAATTACGAAAATTCTTAATTATGGCATAATAAAATTACTAATAAACTATATATTATCAATCTAATACTAAAAGTAAGTTTCTTTAGACTAAATTAATATCATTTTAAAAATTTAACTATAAACATGTTTATCTATTTTTTGATTAACAAAAATCTCTAATTCTTTAATAATTTATATAATAATTTTAAGAAAGAAAATGCTAAAAATGTCTTTGACATAATGCATTCTATATTTTTTATATATAAAATTTCTTGAATAAAATCAGAAAAATGCAATTTTTATATAAATTTTTAATCAATGTGAACTACAATATTTATATAATTTATTTAAATTTTATATCAGTTATACAATAAAAAATTTAAATATCCATATATTATATATTTTACTATAAATTTTTTTAAGAAAACATGTAAAAAATTTAGTTAATAACTTAATTAAATTTTATTTAATTCTTTTAATATTAAGTTTTTTCTTATTCTAGAGTTGTATCTTTAAAATAAGTCATAAATCATAAATTTTCATTTGCTTTAAAAAGAGTTATTACTGAAACAAAACTATACAAAAAAGTGTCCAAAAATTGGTGTTTCTTAAACATGACATGGCTATTTATGAACCAAAAGTTTTAAAACACATTTTCCGCACTAAGTTAAAACAACACTCACCTATTGATTATTTAATCACAATAAATAATCAAGTTAAAAAGAATTATTTCTGGAGCAAAATTGATTTTTACAGAAAAAATTTAAAAAAAGAAAAAAAACACTAAAATTGGCATAAATCGTTTCGTATATAGCCTATAAATTTTGCAATAGTCTCATTTTTTAAGTTAAACTTTAATCTACATAAGCATATTGTAAAACTACTTAGTTTTATAATGTTTTTACCAAGAAATCGTTATTTAACTTTTCAATTTTTCCAAAAAAAAATAGCCATCACTTATTGACCCATAACTTATTCAATTCTTTGTTAATTCTAATGTTGCTATGCTTCCGCACTATTCTGGAGTTGTATATCTCAATCGAGCTATAAATTATAAAATTTCATTAACTTTAAAAAGAGTTATTTTTGAAACAAAACTACGTAAAAAAACTGTTTAAAAATGTGATATTTTTTTTAGCATAACTTGGACACATATAGACTTAATGTTTTAAGACTCGTTTTTGCACTAAGTTGAAAGAAAAAACATCAAATAATTATTTGACTATAAAAATTGATAAAGTTTGAAAATAGTTATATCTGGAAAAAAAAATGATTTTTACAATAAAAAAGGAAAAAATAAAAGAGTTGACATTCAAATTTATAAAACTTCTTTCGTTGTAAAGCTATAAACTTTATTAGACTTTTATTTTTCAAGTTAGACGTATATCCATATAACAAATACTATTTTATTTTATAAAGTTTTGACTAAGTTATAGCTATTTAATTTTTAAATTATATTTTTAAAATTGTCACTACTCTTTGGACCATAACTCGACCTATTTTTAATACATTTTCGTAGTATTGTGTTTTCCCTTTATTACGGAAAAAAATCATATAAATGGCATGTAAACTATTTCATATTATTTATTTTGAAATAACTTTTATTTCTGGTCAAATATATGCTAAAAATAGCCAAAAAAGATGTTTTTTGAAGATGACATGACTAATATTTGCCCACCGTTTTCTAGACTCATCTTTTCTACTAAGTTAGAAAAAAACACATCTTTTGGCTATTTATCTAAAAACATAGGTTGATTTTAAAGAGATATATGAGAGAGACAATTTTTTTCTTTTTTTTTTTATTTAGCTTAGATTAAATAATAATTTTTTTCATATAGAATTTATAAATTAGTGATAGTTTTTTTGAAATATACATTAACCAAGTATAATTGCGATACTTTATTAGTTATTTTTTTTTCAAAATTAATAAAAATTTTAATTTTTTTACATTGCCGATGAAAAAATAGTATATTTTTAATAAATACTTTATTTTAACATTTAATTTTTTTTAATATCACAAAAACATAAATCTAAGAATGGCTCTATCGAAACTGAAAAGTATCATTTTTATTATTGTTGTTGTTACATTATTGCTCTGATTTTTTTAATTTCAGACAGAAAAAAACAGGAGAAAATGAAATTTGTCAACAATTTATTGAAAAAAGTCAATAAAATTTACATTTCCAAAAACATTAATTTATGATTCTACTGATTCAGTAAATCATCATTTTAGACATGATTTCATTAGTTCGAAGCATGTCATTTTTTTGGATGAAGACTTTTGTGTGTCATACATTCTTAATACTAATGGAATCATTTATTCGAAAACCATTAGAAGTAATAATCAAGTCAATGATTTAGTTAAAGCTATAAAAAATAAGAAAAGTTGTGTTAGAGACATATCAATTCAAAATGATTACGTGCCAATAAATTCCAATAGTGCAACTTTTTGTAAAATATTGCGAGACGATATGTGCCAAGCAGCTTTGGGACAGAATAATCAATGTGTTAGAATGTCATCTGCTGCATTGATTGTGGCATTTATTAAATCACCAGTAAATTGGGTAAAATTTGATATAAATAAATCTTGAATCAATAAAATATTTTGTACGAAAGAATCTTAAATTATTTGCGCAGTACAAATTATCCAATTGATGGTAGAGGTTATTTATCAGTAACTAACATTGTGCGAGAAACAATATTTTTTCAATCGTAAAATAACGTTCAACACAGCTTCATACTATTCATTTACGGAAAGAAGATAAAAAGAGACGAGATTGCTTTTAGTTTCGTTTCTCTTTCAGAAGCGTTGAATAGATTAGTAAACAAACATCAGTTTCTAATGTTAATTGCGAATGAAAGAGCTTCTTCAATAATACACCATGATGGAGTTTTCTTCATATTTGATACACATTTTATAGATCAAAATGGAAGATATTTCTCTAATAATGTTTCATGTATGGTAATGTTTAACACGTTAGTTGATTTTATCAATTATTTACAGACTAATCAAGTTTGTAATAAATCAATATTTGATCTTAATGGTGTAAACATTAGTATTAAAAATATATCAGATGCTAATTCTGATATTTCTACAACTAGAAAGAATGGTAAAGGTAGATTATCAAAGATAGTCAAAAAAATCTTTACGTTTATCTAAAAAGAATAAAAAAATCGAGTCTAATTTAAATGAAGAAATATCATTTTTAAAAATTAGATATGATAAATGTAAAAGGCTAAGTGAAAAAAAGAAAATACGAGTGCAATTAAATAGATTGAAAATAAAATTATCGATACTGTTAAAATTAAATAAGGTAGTTGGTAATAATTCAAATAACGATTCTTTAATAAATAATAAAGAATCGATAAAAGTTGACAAATGCAAAACGATAGATTAAAATTACTTATAAATTTCGATGAAGATATAGATTCTACATTCAAAAGAAAAAATGTAATTGAAAGTAAAGTTAAAAATTGCAAAAAAGTCAACGAAAAAAAAAGATATTGCAAGTGCACTTTAATAGATTACGTAAAAATTATCTCAAAATACTTTTAAACCAAATTATAAAAACATTTCAAAAGTAAATGAGATAAATTACAGTGATCTAGAGAAAAATGTTAAATTAAGTAAAAAAAAGCTAATGGAAATTGATATATTTGAGAATAATATATCAAATGATCAAAAGAAGCCTAATGAAAATGTTTATTCTATATTAAAACAAGTAAAAAACACTAAAGAGAAAATTAAAAAGATTAAAAAAAATCAAATAATAATAAATTATGATTGCAATTACAAAGATTGAAAAGAAAGTTTACCAAAAGTTTAAAAAATATTGCAGAATGCGATAAATTAAATTAAATAATGGTAGTAAGAAATGTTTCCTAGTTAATAGTTTCTTAGTAAACCTGATTGACTTAAATAAATTTAAAAAAAATAAATAAAAAAAAATTGGCAAAAAAAAATATCAAGATTACTAAATAACATTATAAAATACGAGAATATGTCTTTAAATAAAAATTGTCAGGTAGATTCTATTGTTAAAGCTATTGATTAAATTTAAGTAGCTAATAACTTTACTAAAAAAAGCTTAAAAGGTTTGAAAAACAAAAACTTGTTCCAGCTAGAAATGAAGAAATTATCTCAAATCAGCATTATTTGGGCCCTCTTTCTACTAACTGTAAACATTGTCAAGTGACGTCCTATGAAAAGGAAACCAAACATAAACAATGTTGTGAATTTGGAGCATTTTAAGAATATGAAAGACTATTATATAACTTTTCTAAATACATAAAAGATTTGTTTATAGGTGAAAACGAGTAAAGTATATACTTTAAAAAGAATTGTTGGCAAATTAAAAACAAATTTATTTTTCGAGTTATACCGGTCAACAAAGAGGTTTTAAAACACTAGGTTCTTCAATATTTGTGTTGCATGGTAAAGCTAAGCGTGTTATAAACACAGCTGTATCTGAAATTAAAAAAAAATTTGTTCTATGGACAATTATATTTTTATGGGTCTGATGCCGCTCAAGATATTTATGCATTTTATGAAATATGAGTTATTAGTAATCTTATTCATATAATTTTTAAAATAAATATGTTAGCATTATCATATAAACATTTTGATGATTTTATTTGTGAGCAGGAACTAAAAGATAAAAATGAAAATAAAGATATGCCAATTTTTAAATTGGTTTTGAAACCTCCAGCAAATAAAAATGATAGAGTTCACAATTTGCCAGAGATTACAGAAATAGCAGCTTTATTTCAAAGTAAAGATAGTGAAGTTCCTGACTATAATGTTTTGTTGTGTAATAAAACAGATAAATTAGAGATTATGAGCCACTTTAGTCCATTAAAAAATCCAGAGACACATCCATTGTTTTTCCCGACAGGAGCTTTATGATGGGAAGAAAAAAAACATACAATAAAGGTAGTAAGCATAGTGATGTTATAAAATTGGTTTATTGCAAAAATTTAATTGCTGTAAGGCCATTATTTAATTTTTTACATCATAGAGGATTATTATTTCAACTATTTGTTGTTGATGCTTACACAGCAATATAAGGAAATCGTCTAAATTATGTTATTAAGCTTAACAAAGAGCTTAAACAAAAGAATAATAAACAAATAGAAGATTTTCTTAAAAATTATCCCATCGATGATAAAGATAATAAAGAAGCTGCAAAAAAAAGTAAAAGAATTAAACTTTTTAGCAGTTACATTGCTTCTAAAAGATTTATGAATTTAGGTTATCAAGATATTATGACTATTGTTAGAAAATTTAGGAAACCAGGTTTCTTTTATTATAATTATCATAAACCCCAATTGGAGAAAGGTTACAAAAAATCTTTATCCTGGGCCATACCCTAATGATCGCCATGACTTGATTGCAAGAGTGTTTAAGCATAAATCCAATGCTTTAATACATGACTTGAAAGAAAACAAAATAATGGGAAATGCAATTTATCTACAGTCAACCATTAAGTTTCAGAAAAAATCTTTACTACATATTCACATATTGGTAAAAGTTTTTAAGAACGACTTCAGATTAACTTCTGACCAGGTAAATAAATCTGTTAAAGCAGAATTCCCTGATAAAGAAAAAAATCCACGTTTCTTTGAAATTGTAACAAAAACAATAGTACATTCGAAATGTGATATCTCGAAAACAAAAGTACTCTGTTGGAATGAAGAAAAAAATATTTGCACTAAAAAATCCCCAGAACAGTACCATAAAGTAACATTCATTATTTTTAAAGATAAAGTCAACATTAAGAGATTTTTTGATCCCTTATTAGATATTATCGATAGATTCGGTAACGAAGTAAATAACGATTTTTGTATAACATATAATCCTTATTTGAACTTGAAATACAATTCACATATTAATGCAAAAATATGTGAAAATGGTTTATGTTCTAAACATTTATTTAAGTATATACATAAATCGAATGGTGATAAGATTACTGCAGATGTAGTTGAAACCGTTAATTTGAAAAATGAGGTTAAACTTCATATTGATAGTAGATATGTAGGATCATCAGTAGCAGGTTGGAGAATCTTGGAGTATTTAATACTTTTTAAAGATTAAACTGTTGTAAGATTAGCAGTTTACTTAATAAATGAGGATTGTATATGTCGGCAGTTGACGTATAATATCAACAATCTATTAAAATTTACATAAACATATAAATAAGTATTAAATATATCTTTAAAATTATTAAAAAAATGTCTCATTACTATATAATAAATTTATTAGTTTATTTTCAATATGACCACGAGTTAAGAGCTGATGGAGCTGAAAGCTGACATAAAATAAAAGTTCCATCGATTTTAAATTTTCTAAATAAGAGATACGAAAGAACACTTAGATCTTAACAGTCTTCTATCAATTATCAAAACAATACTACTTGATGATAATGTCATTGTATTCAAAGCAATGACTATGGTGTTGACAAAAGAATATGCTGATCTTAAAACTTCTATAGGCTCAGTTATAACAGAAAATGAGAAAAATGAAAATTTGTTCACTCCACAAAAGTTTTCCTAATTGCTCATAAAAACTATAAGAACAATACCTAAAAATTCACTTCACGCCACATCATCGATGGGAAATTTAAATTTTAACCAAACTAAAATTGCCACCTTTACCAATATTGCAACAAAAAAAAATCCTATTACCTTTATAGAAAAAAATATGAATAGATTTACAGAACTTACAGAACAAAAAGGTATTGCACCGTTCCTTGAGTTCTTGGAAGAACCTGCATTAATAGCTTATAAAGCCATTGAAACAGATAAGATGGTTACTTTAGATGCTGTATTTAAAGAATGGATTTCCCGTTATGACCCAAATATGACACCTCAAAGACGTGTAATTAAGCTAAAGCAGATACTTGCAACGGCAGCTCTGTTTACGAAAGATACTCTAAACATTTACATAAATAAAATTACTGCTTGAATCTGTGAACTTGAAAAACTAAAAAAAACACTATCTTTAAATAAAAAATTGTTTTGCCAGCTGTACGTTATCTCAAACGTCACCCAGAGTTAACAGAAAAATACCTGGAATCTGAAGATACACACAACGCATATCTAAAATTTTAAAAAACAGTACTATCTACATAATCTAAAGAAATATGAACACAGTCATCTACACACACCAAAGCAGAAGTTCCACAACAACAAAGAGAAAAGTTTAAAAATAGTGATAAATTTAACAATAAAAATTCAGTTTTGATAAATGAGTTAAATAGTGAAATAAATGAAATTAAAGATTATTCACCTGTCTCAATTAAAGACCCTGTAGCTTCTATTAATATTTCTTTAAATAATTTTTTAGTTGAAGCATTAATTGATTATGGCGCAAATATTTCAATAATTGCAGCAGATACTTTAAAAAAGATAGCAAAACAATCTAAACACATAGAATTTTTATCAGAAAAAAATTTTATTAAAATTAGAAATGCTCAAGGAAATTTATTACCAGTACGAGATTGACGCAATCTACTTACCCTGGTGTAATACTTTTAAAATTGCAACAAATTAGATTATTAATAATACAACATATTTAAAGGAATTAACAAATTAAATAATCAAAATTTTAAGGAACTAAAGAATTTTAGCAATAAATTTTTTAATAAATTGAGGCAATTAAAATTATTATTAAGCATTAGATTTTTAATTTTATATGAATTATTGATAATTCTAAAAATTTCATGTGATTTTCAACACTTATTTATCTAAACCAATCAGTATACTTACATACCAATTTGATCAATTGTTTTAAAAGTTCAGTCTATTAATTTAACTAATTTGACTAAAAAGTTATACAACGAAAATAACTAAAACTACTAAGTTGTTTATTTAGATTAATGCTTTAAAAGTTTATTATTTTAGATATTTTAAACATATTAATAAAGTAAACAATTAATCAATTGAAATATTACTAAATTTAATAAATTAATAAATTGAAATAATAATATATATTAAAATATTAATTAATTAATAAATCAGTAAATTTAAATTTCGATTCAATTATTACCATGAATTCTGTTTTATTAGATTTTCGGGTACTTAAATCCAGAATTTTAAATAACAAACGATAGATAATATTTTTATCAAAAAACTAGTTAATTAAGCATCGTAGATGTAGCAATGTTTATACACATAGAATCCAATCCTTCGTCTACTATACATATGATGTAGTCTTAAGTAATATATATATCTTTAATAATTTAATAACAAGCATAAACTTAAAAAATGGCAATAATTTTATTAAAATTTATAGTAAATACTACTTTTCATTTATAAATTTACTTAAATTAATAATATTTTATAAGAGTAATTGAAAAAAAAATTCTAATATTTTTAACTTCTATAAACATTATTACATATATTAAGTTTGTTAAAATATTTTTTGATTAAAATAAAAGCAATCTAAAATATTATATTTTATTAAAAATAATTTTTTATCGTTTGCCATTTAAAAATTCGTGTTTTAATACTCCAGAAATCAAGGAAACTAAATCTATGTTTATAATTGAATCGGAATTTTAATTCATTGATATATTAATTAATTAATATGTAAACCCCAGAGAAGCTGTGGTAACATTATCCAGCGGAAAGAGAAGACAAATGGGAGGAACGACAACCAGGATAAGACAAGACACTCTTCCTTGCAAAAGAGAGAGATATAAGATAAATATATAGTTTTTGTTGTATTTAGAAATAATGTACTTGACCACTAATAAACGTCTTAATTTTATATATACCCCGTGTTAAATTCCACAATTGGGATCCCCTTTAGGAGTCCCCCTGAATCCAACCGGATTGCAAATATTTTAATATATTAATTTATTAAATTTAGTAATATTTCAATTAATTAATTGTTTTTTTTATTAATATGTTTAAAATATCCAAAATAACAAACTTTCAAAACATTAATCCAAATAAACAAATTGGTAGTTTCAAATATTTTCGTTGTATAACTTTTTAGTTAAGTAAGTTAAATTGATAGACTGAAAATTTAAAACAATTGATCAAATTGGTATGTAAGTATGTTGACTGGTTTAGTTATATCAGGTGTTAAAAATCATATAAAATTTTTAGAATTATCAATATTTTATATAAAACAAGTTATTAAATTTCAATAAAAATTTAATGCTAATAATAATTTTAATTACATCAATTTATTAAAAAATTTATTGTTTAAATTCTTTAATTCCTTAAAATTTTAATCACTTAACTTTTTAATTCCTTTAAATATGTTGTATTATAAATATTCCAAATTTTTTACAATTTTGGGATTATTGTACTAGGGTTATTAGATTGCGTGTATATGTAAATTAACTCTTATTTTTAAAGATATAACAATTCCCACAACGCTTATAATGGCTGGTATTAATACAAATACAGAAGTTATATTAGGTACAAATTTATTCACTTCACATGATTTTTATACTTAAAGAATTACAAAATAAATTCCTAATTACACAATTTAAATAGTCATGATAAAGTTGTACATTTATTTAAAAAATTTTAAGAAATAATCAGTAATGGTCTAGACTTGACTGCTTCAAAAAATATCACACCAAATAAAATTGAATTATTGATAAACACACCTGTTAAATTAAAATAAGACAAATACTTCTACCAAAATTAGAAATATTAAGAAATGTTATTAAAGACATGTATGCTAAAGATATTTCCACTAAAAGTAAAAGTCCATACAACTCTAGAATAGTACCCATTATTAAACCCGACGGATTCTTAAGAATCTGCATTAACTAACGTCTTGTAAACCAAAATATTAAACAAGAGGCTAGATCTCTTCCTCACATTGACAACATATTGTATAAATTGGCTGGCAAAAAAAGATTCACAAATATAGATCTTTATAAAAGAAATTTGCGGTTATCGTTAATGCCTTAGTACAAGAACTGACAGCGTTTTCATTCGACAATAAACACTATCAGTTTACTCTGCTTCTTCTGGCCGGCCCGTCAATAAGTCCGAGCATTTTTTAGACTATTATAAATGATATCCTAGAAGACTTAGATCCAGATAAAATATTCATTTATTTGGATGATTTGCTAATTGCTACAGAAACAGAGAAAGAACATTGGGTTTTTTTAAATGAAGTTTTTATCAGACTAAAGAAAGCAAATCTGAAAATAAATAAAAATAAATGTGAAATATGCTAATCAAAGACACCATACCTTGGTTCCATAATCTCAGAAAAAGGATTGTCAGCAGATTCAATTAAAATCATAAAGACTTTGGATTTTTCCACTTCTAAGTCGAAGAAACAACTACGATCGTTCTTAGATCTGGCAAACTATTTCAAACGATTTATTTATAGATCTCGTCATTATCAAAGACAGTCTATCAAACGAGAAATTTAATTGGACACCAAAGTTAGAAAATGATTTTGTCACAATAAAAAATAAATTATTAAAAGCTCCCATTCTCTCTGCTCCAGACATAAAAAAGCATTATCTGGAAAGGCACCTTTCGAATTATATACAGATGCCAGTTTTACGGGTATTGGAGCAGTATTAATGCAAAATAAAAAAATAATAACATTTTATAACCGTGATCTTTGAGGAAGTGAAAAAAATTATCCTCCTACTGATTTAGAATCACTTGCAGTTGTTTCGGAACTAGAAAATCTGAAAATAATATTATTCGGAGTCCCAATAATAGCATATTCAGATCATTCAGCGCTTAGTGTTTTGTTTCAAAAGTCCGATCTAAGCTTGCGACTCCTGAAATGGTCACTTCTCATTCAGACATATGATATATCGTTAAAATATGTGAAAGGTTGAGAAAATATATTAGCAGATGCGTTATCAAGATGTGTTAGACCAATACCCAAACAATTGCAAGAAGAATTTGATAGTCCAATAATATGCAATATAGAATCGGCAATGTTAAATCGTTTTCCATTAAAAAACGAATGGCTACAACTACAAATAAATAATAAAATTTTAAAAACAGTATTCACTTGGTTAGAAGATGACATAACGAAAAAATCTCCTCTCACTGTACTATCACCATATTTTAAAAACTTCTACAGACTAAAAACGTTTGAAGAAACAGGTTTTTTGGTGACTAAATGTGGTAAGATTGCTATTTCTCCTTCATTCTACCCAAAATTAATAGAATTACTTTCATACCAATCACATTGGAGAAAAAGCAATTGTTGATCGATTACAAAGACGTTTCTTCACTTCACACATTACGCCAATCATACAAAAATGTTTAGATTCTTGTATTGATTGTAAAAATATAAGACCAAAAAGATACCTGAAAGAACATCCTGGCCTCTTTGTGATAAGCCTTTTCAAAGATGTCATGTCGATTATGGTTTTAATGATAATTACAGTGAATGTTTTCTAGTTGTCAAAAATTTATATTCAAACTACTTGTTTTCAAAATGGGTACCTAATATGAGTGTAAAACTATTATTAGCAATGTTCACTCACCTTGCACAGATATTTGATTCGTAGAAAGAGATAGTTTTTGACAACCAATTATTCTTTAAATCACAAGAATTACAAAACTTCGCTGATAATCATGGGTCTCGAAATTTTTTTTTTACCATTTAAACATGCAACAAATGAATCTGCAGAACCAGCAGTACAAACACTAAAAACGAGACCCTATACACTAACTATAGCGAATAAATACTATTCCAACAGATTGTATATATAATTTCAATTACAGGGGTACATTATATCAAAAATTAAAAAACCTTTCATTTTTACTTCCACGATTTTGTTAAGAATAAAAAAATTTATGATCCATTTATGAATTTAAAATCACCAGAAAGTGAGCACATAATGATGCTAAGGAGATTTGTCTCAACAATAAACATATCTCAAATGCACGATTCGTTAGTAGTTGCTTAATTTTCAAAAGTTCCTTGTAGACAAAATTTTAAAAATGTAGTTGATAATTCAATAAGTCAAGAAAGTTTAAATAAAAATTATGAAAGAAACAATCAAAATATAGAAGAAGAAAGATTTAAATTTATTTAATTTTACTGAAATTGGTGCCATTGATGAAAAAAAATAATTAAAAATCTATCAACTCAAATAAGCTACAACAACGGTGTATTTTTAAAAACTAATATACCAAACCATTATAAAAACAAAAACGAGTTGTTCTTTAATATTAAAGGTTATAAATATACGTTAGAAAATTGCACTGTCGAATATAAAGTATATATATATATTCGTTATGTAAAAAAATATTTGATGGGAAACCCAAGAATTGTACGTCTGTAATTGATCATAATGATAACAATTTTTAAAAATCTGCCTTTGAAGTATCCAAAATTGTATTAATTAAAGAAAGTGAAAGAATTATCAATGAAGAAAATCACAATCCTGAATGTAAAGAAAATATTTTACATTTAGAAGTTGTAAATCAAATTATACTTAACGTCTCTAAACAAATGAAATGCCAAGTTTTAATGCCGTATGTTAGGTATTTATTACAGTTAGATAAGGGACAGAAATTTGCAAATGAAAATAATATTGACTTTATCAAATTTTTAATTAACTTTCCTGAGTTTGAATGTTTTTCTGTAACATTGGTAATGAAAAAAATAGAACAAATACATTTACGACAAATCAATTAGATGAAATACTCTATAAAACTAAATATAATCAAGATTTTTTAAGAAAAAGTAGTAAAAAATATATATTATGTATATCAGATTATGAGCTTCAGGCACTTATACTTTCAGATGTATGAATAGTGGATAGAACATTCAAAAAAAAGAGTCGTAATTATAGTCAATTATATTGTATACATGCATGATATAAAGGTAAATATGTTTGTGCTAGTTTTGGTCTTCTTAAAAATAGACAAAAAGGCTTATACAGTGCACTTTTGAAAACACTAAGCAAGAAATTATAAATTATCATAACAAATATATTTTTAATACACTTCGAGACTTTTTAAAAGACAAAGTGGTAGTAATTGATAAAGAAAAAGCAGTTATTTTTTCATTAAGACCAACTTTTTTTTGTGATATTGTAATTTGTTATTTTCATATTATTCAAAATTTACAAAAACGGTGAAAAACATTGGTTTGCAACAAATTTATTCAAAAACACAGTAAAGATATTCTTTAAGAAATGAAAATTCAATTCAAAATACAAATTTATATAATTGTTTCAAATATATTTACACTTTATCGTTGTTCCGTGTAGATAAAGCAAAACAATTTTTGATAACAATAAAAAACGATCTTACAAACTTTAAAAGTTATTAAATCTTAATAAAAAAATTGATAGAATATGTTGATAAACAACTATTTACAAATCCAATAGAATATAATATTGATATGGGTTTTGTTTTGACAAAATCGTAAGAACATCAAATACTGCTGAAAGATTTAATTTAGCAATAAATAGATCAAATTTTTTTTTCGCAAAAATTCTTGTATGTCTAAATTAATTAAAAATTTAAGAACTACTGAACTACGCAAAAGCATCAAATTTTCAAAATTAAGAAATTAAGAGTATCTTCAAAACTTATCAAAAAAATAGAAAATTTTACAATCTTATTATTATACATGATGAATTATCACCGGTTGAATATAGTGAAAAGTTCTCAAAATAATGCGTAATAACTAAATTTTTTTTAAATTAATTATTGTCAATATTATTGTAAATTTTTATTATAAAGTACTCTCCTTAGTAACAATCTAGTATTATAATTTTCGTAGTAAAACAATTTGTATTTTCGTAGTGAGACGTGAGTGACAAAATTTGTTAATTTACTGACTGAGTGTATAATATGTCCTAAAAACAAATCTCGCGTGTCTCCAAAACCTACAAGTATCCAAAACGACAGCTTTGCAGATGGTCTTGGCTAAAACTAGAATGACTCTTTTTAAAACTATTAAAAATAAAAAAAAGACTCCGCTTTAATTACTCCTAGGAAATTTTGATCGTATGTTAGAATACCGTCTAGAGAGTAAAGTGGATAATGTCAAAGAAAATAAAGTCATAAAATTAGATCGCTTTTGTTTTTATCGTCAAAGAACAAATCTCAATAATGATTAGTTAAAAGGAAAAAGCAACTAGACAAATAAGTAATAGTATCATAGAGATAGAAGAAGTAAATGGCAATATAACTAGACAAACAAAGAAAAATGTAAAACTTTTTTTTTGAAAGAAAGTTGTCGGCAGTTGACGTATAATATCAACAATCTATTAAAATTTACATAAACATATAAATTTAAATATACATAAGTAATAAATATATCTTTGAAATGGTTTATCAAATGTCTTATTACTATATTATAAATTTATTAGCTTATTTTCAATATGGTCACGAGCCAGAAGCTAATAGCTGATAATATAGTTGCTGATGAAATGAATAATGGCAATAATAATTGTTTTAAAACGGAAAAAGGTTATAAATCTATATTAGTAGCATATTAAAATGTTAATAAAAACAGTATTAATGCTAGAAAATATCTTTACAATGAGATAACGGAAGTATTTTTGGTTTGACTTAAAAACCATAGAATGAAATTTGAGACATCGCCAAAAACATACAATAGGAAGGATATTTACTGTATCACCTATGAATGTTGAATTATTTTTCACTTCGCCAACATTTACTTCATGTACCTGGAGCAAAATGTAAAGGTAATTTAAAAATTGTTAATGGTTTTCAATGGCTCTCATTTAAAGATTCTGCAAAAGCAAGAGGCTCACTTGATACTGAAGACAATTACAATGAATTGTTTTAAGAAGCATGTAAAAGCGCGATGCCTAACATGCTTTGTAATTATTTTGGTCTTATGATTTGCTATTGATTATTTTTTGTAAAGCATTATGATACCTTCATTAAGTTTAAAAATTACATAATTGAAGATTATTTAATAAAATATAATGATAATGAAGAAAGAGCTAAAGCTCAAGCCATTTTTGATATTAGAAATATTCTACAATTTAATAACTTTAATGGCTATACTGATTTACCTAAAGTCAATTTCGGTATTATAGAGGTTGACTACGTTGAAGATAAAAATGTTCTAAAAAAGTTAGATAAAGAAAATTTAAAATCAGCTAACGATGAACAGAGAAACTTTACAAATAGAATATTAAAAATTTTTGTCAGTAAATTCTCAGATAAACGTTGATTCTTTTTAGAAGGACCTGCAGGAACAAGTAAGACATTTGTTTACACAATGTTATTTTACTTGCTTAGAGTTGAAGATAAAATAGTACTTAATTGTACTTCAACAGGTATTGCAGTTATTCTTCTTAGAAATGGACAAACAGTTTATTCTATGTTTTCAGTGCAAATTATCTTATAAAATGGTAATTTTAGGCTATTCAGGCTTAATAGATTACGTACTACTATGCTTGAAAA
Organism: Strongyloides venezuelensis; assembly: GCA_963280985.1. Classification (NCBI taxonomy): domain Eukaryota; kingdom Metazoa; phylum Nematoda; class Chromadorea; order Rhabditida; family Strongyloididae; genus Strongyloides; species Strongyloides venezuelensis. The sequence continues at coordinate 19,638,863 of CAUJLX010000001.1, forward strand.
AGCTTCATTAATAATAATTGATAAAGCATCTATGCTTAGTAAGTATGTAACTGATTATCTTAATCAGCAACTAAAAAAAGTTTGCAAGAATAATCTTCCATTTGGTGGGGAAGCCATTATATGTGGTGGTGATTTTAGACAAATATTGCCATTCTTACCAAATTTTACAAGGCACCAAAATGTATTGTTCTCTAGTAAGTATAGCTCTCTTTGGAATGTTCACTTTGAGACAGTGAAACTTACCAAAAATATGAGAATTAAAGTTAACGAAATAGATTTTACTAAATGGGTTTTAGACATTAGTGATAGAGCTCTTTAAAAAAAATGAGGTAAGCGAAGTGGATATATCACTAAATATCTAATCAACTGGAAATTTATTAAATGATATCTTTGGAGCTAAAAATGAAAGCATATTAGAAAAATCTAATTATGCAATTCTTGCTTCAACAAATGCCATTGTAGAGTTTATTAAAAATAAAGTATTAAATACTCTATCAGGCGATGTAGAAAAAGTATTTTCTGCCAATTCGATTAGAAAAGATTCGGATACAAATAAAAAAATTACTACACCATGTCTACCGATAATTTAAATCAGTTGACAACTAGTAGTTTACTATCACATGTGTTAAAACTCAAAGTTAATGTTGATATTATTGTTCTTCGTAACTTAAACATTAAAGAAAGACCTTGAAATGGCACAAGATTGAGAATTATAAAGATTACTAAAGAATCTTAACATGTATTATTTCGTTAAAATTTAATAAAGATAAAACTGTTTTTATACCTAGAATAGTTTTATATAGTTCTAAGGGAGAATGCACTTTTACATTAGCAAGGAAACAGTTTTATGTAAAACTTGCCTTTGCTATGACTATTAATAAAAGTCAAAGGCAAACATTAAGTTAAGTTAGTGTAGATTTAACAACACAAGTATTTTCGCATAAACAACTACATGTTGCTTTTTCGCGAATAAAAAGTTCTGATTGTCTATTTATTAAAACAGAATCTGATAAAACAAAAAATAACGTATAAACGGAAGTATTTTATGCACAGATTCTAATAGATTTTGAAAATATAAAGAATAAATAATTAACAGTAAAGAAAAAATAATGAAGGACAAAAAAAATGGAACAAGAATAATTTATTAACATTTTGAATTAAATGAATTTTTTTAATTGTGTTTTTTTATTTCTTTAAATAACAAATATTCTATACAAATATTTCTATTTATTTATTATTATGAAATTCTCTTATAAAAAATATGCTCTGTGAACCAGACGTGACCTGCCAAAGGCAAGTCTATGGCTAATAATCTAAAGTGTTTTAAAAACTTAATCTGACATTTTATTAGTGATAAAAGAACAATATCTAAAAAATAAAATAAGTTTGACTAAATTATGATAATTATATTGAGAAAAATTAATTATGTCTAAGGAAATTTAGTTGCGTATATAGTATAGATCGTAAAACATGCATTAACATAATGCAAAATAGAGATTTCAAGACTTTAATGTTTATTATTGAGATTCTTATTTTGAAAAATTCGACAACGCATTCTTATAGTTGAAGTTATTCAAGTCTAATGGATTTGAGTATCAGGATCTTAGCTTTTTTAAAGTTGGTAGTAAATGAAATGTTATGGATTCTGAATTTAAAGCTTAAGATCTGATAATTTAAAAAAATGGATGATTGCTAATGAAGAAATAAAAAACACAAATTGCGGCTAGGAATAAGCTAAATAGTATTTCATTTAATATATTAGGTAAAAAAAACATAGAATATTTTATTATTAAGTATTGTACGACATGTAGCATGTTATACTTTTGTAGCAAGAATTGTTAAGTCAATTACTGATAAATAATATAAAAACTCTTATTTAAGATGTTTTTTAATAAAAATATAATTTAATAACCAAAAATCTTGTTTTTCAAATGACATACCGAAACGAAAAAAGTCCTAAAAATTTTTATGAAAACAAATCTATATATTGTAATAATAATTCTATTGAAATTAATAAAAATAAACATAAACTACTAACAAAAATAATGAATTAGCAATTTTAAATAATTTAAAAGAATACACAATAAGAATGCAAAACAAAATTATATATATATAAATTGACTCTACTCTCGGAAAGAGTCAACCCTTTTAAAATAAAATTCTTTCTTTTTACTATGAGGTTATGTTATTCATAGTATTTAATAAAGAAAGCTTCGCTTTCTGAGACGTAATGAATTTTGCTCTTACCTTTTATTAAATGCTCGATCTTGGGAGGAAGATAAATTTGTTTTAACAAAATTCAGTTTTCCTCCCCTGTTATAATTAATTAATTAAAGAACATATTTAATTTTCTCAATTAATTTATAATGCTTATTATCTATCTGAAAAATTAACTTGTAAATATTCTTATTTTAAAATTTTATGACCTTGTTAAAAAAAATATGTTAAAAACAATCATTGTATACTACTAATAATATTTCCCGGTTTAACTCATTTATCTTACAGTAACTTGTAAGATATTCTACGACATATCGTTAAATTGGTAAACTTAAGGATAACTATATTTAATAAATTTTGAATACATAATTTTTCTTTAAACTTAGGTATAAATATGCTAATTTTAAACTATGTAAAAGAAATGTTAGTTCAATTGAAACTAAATAGTATATATAATAAAGATATTCTAATTTATGCAAGTAAAAGTTCACGGATTATATAATAATAAAAAAGGGGTACTGTACAACTTTCTATGTGTTTCTCTTAATATAGATGTTTTTCACACAAAAGAATACAATAATTTATTGATGCTTGGTATCTTTTGTTGTACAAGTATGTTTAACAATCATTTCAATAAATTATTGCGGATATTAGCTATTGTTATCGGTCATTAAAAAAGATAGTTATAGTTTTAATTTTATAAAATTTATTTCATTTTGAATGTCTAAATATAGTAAACGGCAGTTAAATTACATGTCAAAACACAAGCGTGATTCAACATCACCATTTGACGGCAATTTCTTAACTAATAAAGAATATGAAGAAATTTATTTGAATATTGATGATGTAAAAAGTAGGAGTAAAAAAAAAGCAATAGCTGATGAAAGAATAGGAAATGGTGGTAGTCATCATGGAAAACGTATAAAGGCTAATGTAAAAATTATCAAGGAGAATGGTCATAAACCGAGAAAAAGATTACTACAGATGATCAAAGTTTATTTGATGGGATTACTGCCGCTGGTTAAAAGAACAAGAGATGAGGTAATGTAGGTTCTGATGGTGATATTGTTGGTAAAAATAATAGCTGTAAGTTTCAACATTTTATTAAATATTAGATGTATTTTAATTAGGTTAATAGGTGACACTTTGAAGAAAAATAGTATACATAAATGTATATTTAACTTAATTTTGCTTGCATACCGTTTAATTTAATATATTTTAGCTTGTTATTTATTACAATCTTATTCATCAAGAGTTGCCAGATGTACTGATGGAATGAGCAGTCAAGGAACTAAAACAGCCAACAATATAGGATTTTGATGGAAAATATCTAGTGGACAACAATCAATTATTGATTGATTAGTAAAAATTTAAATCACATATCTTTTTTCGGTTGTTTTATTATTGTAATTCTTGAATCATAATAGTCTAAATAAAATTTTTGTTAACTAAATTGATTTTAATATGATTAAAACAAATTTTGTATAAAATAAATTTATTTTAATATTATCGAAAAAATGTAAAAATATAGTTAAAACATAATCAATAACAGCCGCAGAATATCATTAACGCGCAAACTATATTATAGCTCAGATTATTCTAGAATAAACTAAATAGTCTAACCGGGTAGTTCAGATTGATAGTTATGTAAACTAATAGTTATTAATTAAAATAACAATATAAAAATATAAAAACATTATAAATAAACATTCCAATTGTGATCAGGAGGACTGAACTTTGTTAAGACAGATTTATTTTCCCTCCCGAGATCGGGTATTTAATGAAAGATTAGAACAATATTCACTACGTCCCGGAAAGCGAAGCTTTTCTTATTCTTATTAAATAAATTCTATAAATAGTATAACCTCATAGTTAAAAAAAAGAATTTTATTTTCAACAACTTGACCCTCCCTGAGAGTAGAATTATAGGGCTATCTTTATGAGAAATTTGCATTTAGTAATATCTCTACTTACATTGCTGTTTTTAATTTTTAAGGTTTCTATAACGGTTTACCTTTAAAATAGTAAAAGCATCAATTTTTTGCATTTTAAATAAATTTAATTTACTTAATATCCATATTTATTGAATGCGTATGACATCTAATGATGTTTCAAACAAATTTAATATATTTAAAAAGAAATTAGATTTGTTAATATTTAAACAAATTTATAGAATTTTAAAAGTCTTTAATAATTTAATATATAGTTTGCATATTTTTTTAAGTATAAAATTAAAAAAATAAAGGTACCGTACACATAAAAATAAAACGTATTATTTAGAACTGGTAATCTATTTTTTTACATACAAAATATATGATCTAACATATGCATTTTGTTGGTATTACCAGTATGCGATCATTGCATAATTCTATTTCTTTTTTAGCAGTTCTGTATATTGCATAATTATTAAAATATGCAATTGCAATTATAACGTTTTATCATATATAAATTTTCTTAAAAATCATAAACATTCAAAATTTACACTTAACAAAGGAAAATAATTTTGTTTTTCATATTGTTTAGTTACAAATAGTTTGTATTTTTGAAATTGTATATACCCTTATTAGTATTTGAAATGTTTTTGTCAAATACTATATTAATTGGATGTAATTTAATATCAAATGGGTATTTTTCGTTAATGTTTCTCAAAGATATTGACTTCAATAGTTATTAATAACAATTTACGGTTATTTATAATTTGATAATATAAAATTAAGCAATGTTAGCATATTTAATATAAAAAAAATTTATTTTAAAAATTAATTTTTAGAAAAATTAAATTTAAAAATTCTTTAATTTTGAAATTTTTAATATCATTTAAGAATCACCTACATTTAATGACCTTTCTGCACATTAGAAATGATAAGAGTATTCTCTATTATCTTTTTTTAGTACTTCTATTGTTTCGAAAACTCAGTTTAATCGCCAACCACAATTTTTACTTTGTTATAAACCCTATATTTCTATAGGAAATAGAACAAATTATGGCAAAGTAAAATTTTATTATATTTAAAAGATTATGTTAAAAAGCAAAAATTAAAAGTATTGTTTGAAAAAAAATTCTACAAAGTTATTTTAAAATGACTTAACAAACATAATTTCATAATAATGTATAGTATTACAACATTTTTAGTAGTGAAAATACAAATTATGAGCATAAAAATGTTAAAAATTGATAAAGTAAATTTTTAAAAATATTTTAAAATAATAATTTACTGTTCAAACAGTATATTTTGTAAACAAAAGCATTTTTTTTACTTTGTTTAAACTATAAAATCGTCAAAATAAACATTTGTTTTGTATAGTCAAATTTTCAATTTCCATGTTTTTAAGATAGCTATTATTAATTTGTGCATACGCAATTTTGTAATATTGCAGTAATTATTTTGTTATGTCCTCATATTCGAAAAATTAGTTTTACGAGCTGAAAAATAAAATTAAGATCAGTAAATGCAAAGAACAATGTTTTCATTATGCATAATCAAAATTAAATTATAAAAAGTTAAAATTGTTGTCATTACGGTGATCATCGGCGTGCAATGACTGTTTTAAATGACACTTACTCATTTTGTATGTAAGATAACATTTTATTAACAGTGCTAATAATTACGTTGATACTGATTTTTTTAAATTACATACAGTTTTTACAGTTCATATCATTACATTATTATAAAAACAATCATGTAACACCATATCTGCATTTTTATTCTTTAATTACAAATTTATACTAAATCACAATTTAATTATTATTGACGACATACATATAATCTTTATATTAACTATTAAAGTTTGATTTTAAATATTAAAAACAAAAACATATTCATTAAATAACATAAATCAGATAAGATACATTAACAGATAACACAACATTTTATTATTAATAAAGTTGTTTAATGCTAGGAAACAAAATTACAATGCGTTTTATTAACATCAAAAAAATTTTCATTACATATTCCCCATTATTTCTACATAATTAGAGATCCTAGTATCATTTCTAAAAAATAAAAAATATATTTGTTTATATTTCTTACAAATATAAAGCGTACATTTTGATTTATTTACATTCTATCTGATAAAGATTAAGTTAAACATTTATTAGAGTAATGGCTTTAAACATGGACCCTGCATTTCCGTTACTATCACAAATATTTTTATCATTTTTGTTCTCAATATTTGATTGTTTAACATTGATATGGTTAAGTGCTGCCATCCAACCAGTACATTGATAATTATCATTTGCACATGGTCATTAAAATTATTTGCATTCTCACTAAATGGTTGCCAAGGCAGTTGATGTTGGCATGAAGGTACCACGGCACTAATAGATCTATTATAAGTATTTCCGCGATTCTCTAGCTGTTGAAGATTTCTTTCGATTCTGTTACAACGACGAAATATCATATTGTTTTTGTTTTCAATTTTTTTAATGATTTGATTTCACTATTATTTTGAAATTTAAATCTTTTAAATTCATCAAAAAAATTCATTAAACGGAAGTTCAATTTTTCACTTTTATTTGCTAAATCACCAATGATTGCGTTGTGTTTCTTTAAAACATTCAATTTAGTACGTTTATCAAAGTTGAAATGATTGATGATGTCGGTAAGTTTGAGAAAATCTTGTAAATAAAAAATATTCAGAATTAATAAAATTAAACATATTTATAGAACTTACTTTAGACTTAAATAAAAAAAGCACGGTTATTAGATTCTGATTTCATATTTCTTGTATAGTGAGGTAACGTAAAGTTCGAAAACATTTTTACAAAAATGACTAATATGACACAATTTTCATTGACGACCTGATCGTTTTGGTACTTTGACCTTTGTTTCTCTTAACCTTGCCTAGTCCTCTTTTAATTATTGGTATTATGTGAATATTAATAAATTTGCATTTAGTACTTAGTATATATATTACTTAATGTATTAACAAATTTGCATATATAAATTAATATATTACTTAATAAAAAAAAAGTGAAACTTGGGATAACACACAAATTTTAAAATATAAAAATCGTATTAGAGATAACAAGCACAATTTAAAAAATTTTCAAAATAAAAATTTAATTTTAAGTTATTATTAATTTTTTTTATTTTTTCATCCTTTAACATTTTTTTTGTTATTTCTTACACTAGTATTATGAACACTATTTAAATCTAAAATTTTAATATAAATTTTGATACTTTTTTTCTAAGTATTAAAACTTTACTCTATTCCAATTTGAATGATTGTATTCGTTACTATTTGATGTTCGTATATTTTTTAAATATTTACATATCATATTTGTTTTATATGAACCATTTTTATTACTAAATTGCCATGAAGATCTCAGTAACTTAAAAAAATAGAGATTTCTTTATTACACTCCCTATATTTACTTGCTAAATTCTTAAGCTTATCATTAAGATAATTGACGCCACTTGAAATAATTTTTTAGGTAAAAAAGGTAGTCCAAGGTATAACTTCGGATAATATTTTTATTTCTAGTTAAGCGATAGTCGTTGGTTTACTCATATTTCTCAAATTGTAACTTCCATTGCTTTTACTAGACATTTTCTTAAAAAAAATAACACTTTCTTAATTTAAAAAGAGATTTTATTTGTCTAGTGATACACATTTTGTAATGAAATTAACAATAATTGATTGAAATACTATCAAAACATTTAAAAAACTTCTTGTTGCTGGGAATTCCTTGTTTAAGATTACATTTTTTTTCTTATATTTTCATGCCCAAAATAATTAACCAAGTAGTTTTTGATAATGGTAAAATCTTGGTATAAGCTTTCTATGATTTCCCTTTTAACAAAATCTATACAGAGACACAACATTCTCCATTTTCTTCATTTCTTATACCAGATATAGAGTATAGCTGCGTATTTCCTGTAACACTTGATTTAAATATACTAACTGTAATCCATTTATTACTGTTACTTAAAATTCTTAAACTTAATTTTGTAGAAAAAAGAACTGTTTTGTCTGGTTAATAGTGTAGAACGATATTTGTTCCTGCAAATGAAATAATACTTCCTTCAATTATAATATCGTTGTCCAATATAAATTTTCTAACTCTTAAATATTCACCAAAGCTTGTAAAGTTTTTTATCAGATCAAATTCTACCCATAAGTCACTTCCTGTTTAATCATTATGGACAAAAAAACAGCAAACATTTTCATATTCTTATAGTACTGGATTCTTACAACTGCATAAAAGCATCCATAGATATGCAAAATTTTTTAAAATATGCCTCACATATCACATAAATTAATTTTACAGACACGCAATCAACGTTATATTTAGTATACACATTTTTTTGTATGTCTAAATACTTAATTTCTTAGCAAGATTTGATTTTGATTGTTGTTTACATTTTTTACATTCATAATACTTTTTTTTGCTAGAGACCGATAAATTTTAATAAAATAACCAATACATTTTTCCTGCAGATATAACTAGCATCTTTTTTTAATTTCAAATTTTTTATCTTCTCTCACTATGGTTTCTTTCAAACCTTTTATGGCCTTTTTAAAGTTGTATCTCCAGGCAAATAAAAATTATTTTCCAAAAACATATCTTGGATTTTAGTGCTACATATTGATATACCATATTTGAGTATAATATTCATAACAAAAACATACTCTTTAGAAATAGAATTAAATAAGAAATTGTTTTTAGCTCCCTCTGTAAAATAAAATATTTTCCTATTTCTGGTTTCCTATAATTAAAGAAATTTATCAATTAATGACAAATAATAAACAAAATAATTACATAAAAAACATTTGTTAAAAATTTTTTTCACCCATAAACACTATTCCACGCGCTTTTTTCTAATTTTTTTTACTAGAAATTTTTTTTAAATGGCAAAGGTCAAAGTACCAAAGCGATTATTTCGCGAATGATTATGAAGTCGACTTATATTTTTAAAAATTTATCATTTTTTTATACTAATAGATGATACAATAAACCCTAATTTTTACCTTAAAAATGCATCGATAAATATGTCATCATTTTTTTCATAACATCAAATATCTGAGCCATGTGATAGTGTTTTTTGTACCTTAATATTACCAGGCAAAAATAAATGACAACGTTTTATGAATATGTATCGTTGCATGAATTTTATATTTATCAATAACATTTATTGAATTATTACTAATAACATATAAAAATATTATTTATATACTTTGATTTTTATCAGAGACTTACTAACATCTAAATATAATTTTTATTTATGTATGGGAAAAGACTTTTGTAAATTATCATGTTAGAGACAAATTTTATAATTTTTACTATACTAAGAAACGACTGAAAGAATGATTAATATTATAGACAATATTTGATTAATATTATGAAATTAAATTTTTATATCACATTCTCTCCTTAACCTACCCATCTTTTATCATTAGAAAAAATATGATTTAAAAGATCCATTTTGTTTATAGATAAGTTTATTATCTTTCTATGCTATTCTTGCAAGATTTTTATATTAACAAATTGAAATCTTAGGAACATACTACATACAAAAAGAATAAGTGTCATTAAAAACGGTTGTTGTACGTTGATGACCACCGTAAAGACAGCAATTTTGACTTTTTATGATTAAATTTTGACTATGCTTAATAAGAATATTGTTTTTTGCATTTACTGTGGTAATTTAATTGCTAGCTTGTAGATGTAATTTTTTGAATATGAGGACATAGCGAAATAAATACTGCAATCTTACGTAATTGCATATCAAAAATTAATAATAACTATTGCAAAAACATGGAAATTAAAAATTTTATATTACAGAAAAATGTATATTATGGCAATTTTATGATTAAAATAAAGTAAAAAAGTTGTTTTTTTTACAAAACATACTATTTGAATGGTAAATTATTCAAAAATACTTTTAAAATTTTTCTTATCAATTTTAAACATTTATGCTTAAAGATTGTATTTTTATTGTTAGAAATATTGAAATATTGTACATTATTATGAAAGTTTACTTGTTTAATTCATTTTAAGATAACTCTATAATGTAAAAATTTTTTTTCGTACAATATTTTTAGTATTCACTTTTAACATGATAATTGTGGTATTATTGTTAACATGTTCTACACACAGAAACAATCTCAAAATTTTCTTTCCTGTCCAATTACTTTCTTTCCTGTCCAATCATTTTGTTTCCTATTTATATCATTTTTTTTCTTATTAAATCATTTTCTTTTTTAAAAAAATTTTTTTTTCCAACAAATTTTTCTTCCTAAAAAATCATTTTTTTTCTTGGATGTATAAATGATCATGAAATATTTTAATAACAATATAACTTACAATAATTAAAAAATAATTTTTTTTACATACAATTCATATCAATATGCGATTTAAAACTATAAATATTTTTATTTGAAATATATTTTTTATCATTGGTCATAGTAATTAAACATTATATATCTACATTTGAAATAAATTATTGTAAAGCTTAATCTTATTCCTATAAAAAAACTTTTTATTTTGAAATAAAATTTATAAATATTTAAAATAAAGATATGGATATTTTTATAAAGACTATTTTTTTACCTTTAAAATATTATTACATTTCTGAGTATTATAACTTTTTTAGTCTTTGTAAAAATTTATATTGTTATACTCTTCAGTCAGCTTAGCTTGCTTTATACAAATAAGTTTACGATCAGAATTAAACAACTTATTTTGATACAGTTTTTGATATTCTATTGTTCAAACAAAATAAACTGTCATACATAAGCTTTTGAAGTATATAATCTATCTAACAATAAAAAAATCATTAACAAAAAATTTCTGGAATTCTTCTTTGATTTTCAATTAATTATTTCAAAAATATAGTAGTAATCCTCAATGACTGTTAGTCTGGAATGTTTTATACTTTAATTGTTTATGTTAAGCTAATAAACGTGAAAAGATAATATTAACAAAATAATATTTTAAATTAATTTTATTCAAAACAAAAGTTTTCAGATAAAAAAAAGGATTGCACAGGGAAGAAAATAATTTTTTGGGAAACAAAATGATTGAATAGGAAATAAAATGATTAGATAGGAAAAAAAATGATATGAATAGTTAAATTTAAATAATGTTTTTGGAAAGAAAATGATGAGATTGTCTCTGTATGTGCGATAAAAAATTTATTTTTTTTTATAATAAATAACAAGTATATATAAGAGGTGGCTTACGAAAATCTGACACATCTTATATGATATAGTAAATTTTTTAATTTCTTCATGATACATAGAAATCTCAACTTAGTTTTTAAATGAATTATTTAGACATTAAAATATTTTTAAAAATTTTATTTATCTTATATAATATAAAAAATTTATTTATAATAATACGATATGTACTTAAAATACCAAACAAAAAACAATTCTGAATAATGAAAAATTGTTTTTAAATTAAATATTTTAATGTAAATTCAGAAACATTTTCAATTATGGTAATTTCTTTACTAACATAAATAATCTGGTACTTTTTTAACTAACTATATTTTTCACAAAAAGAAACATATTAAAAACCGTCAAATCGACCTAAAGAGTTTATTTTTAGCTTAAAATTTTAATATTAGCAATTCAAATAGATTTAGTAACAAGCTTTATTAAATACTTTAGTTGTAGACGATTAGGCAGGCGAAGATCAAAAAGTGCATTTTAAAATTAATATCCTGAATTTAAATTAACTTGACAAAAATATAACAGATAATATTTATTAATTAAAATTTTGCTACAAAGTGAAGCATTAATCTCTTTTGTAAGTAGTTTTTTTTTATTTTTTCAACACTTTTAGATCAAAATAGTTTTATAAAAATAGAAATAGCTCTTTTATTTATAACTTGCTTAATCGTTGATTAATCACAAATATATTATGTTTTCTTTTATTCTACTGTTAGGCATTTTAAATATTCTTTACATCAAAAACCTTTACTAAAATAAGAAAAAGTTATTTTTGGAACAAAGTAGTGAAAATAAGTGATAAAAAAGGAATGTTTTTAAAGATAACCAATTATAGTTTAAAACTTCTAAAACCTATTTTCCCCTTCTAGTTAGAAAAAATTACATCTTAAAGATTATTAATAATAAAATCAGGCAATCTTAAAAAGAGTTATGATAAAGACAAAGTTTTTTCACTTCTTTATTTTAAGTTATTTTAAGTATAAACTTGAATGTTTTTGATTTTTAAGAAAATTTGCATATGATAATACGTTGTGATTGCAGTTGTTTGTTTTAATAGTTATGCAATATACAAAACTAATAATAGAGAAATAAAACTATGCATTAATTGCCTTTTGGTAGTACCAACAAAATGCATATGTTCACTAGTTCTAGATGACACGTTTTATGTTTGTGTGTACAAAGGGAATACTTTTATATTGATTATAAATTTTATAATTTTTAATATATTATAAAATTACTAAGAAGAGAATTGTTTAAAAAATATTGTGATGTTATTTTTTATTAATAGTAAAAATATTTAGATTGCTGCTGTATTTGCGCAAGATAAAAAGACAATTTTTTTCACAAGAAGGTTAAATAAGACAATTAAACAAAAATTTACAAAGTGGTCATCTAACAGTTATCGTATTATTAGTTAGTAACTAAAAAGAAAACTTACTTTAACTTTATATCAATTACAATTAACACAAGCAAAAAAAAATCATATTTCTCACTTATCCTTTTATACAATAAAATTAACATAAATTTGTAATTGAGTTGCAAAGTAAAACTATAACAAAATGTTAAATTTGTTTATTTTAATTCTTAGAAACTAGATAATAATAATAAAATATATTACATTTAATTGTAATAACTATAAATAATGTTCAAATAAATAATTTTGTGTATTAAATATATTTTAATTAGAATATGAATTTTTATATCCTTTAGTAAAATCGAAAAATTAAAGTTTTAAAAATGTTTATCACATGAATTTATGGTGTATGATCTATAGTTTCATTATCATCAGTTTTTCTTCCTCACTTTCTTCATATAGAATATAACTAATCGTATCTGTTGATGTCAAAGTACTCTATTTTTCTAATGTTATAATACTTTTTTCATTTGGTATGTTGTATGACTCGATATCTAATTCTTTAACATATAAACTATTAGAATGTTTGATTCTACTTAGCGCAACATAAAGAAAATCAGGCGTTTTTGATATTTAAATGTTTTCTTCTTTCGGAAAGTAAATAACTGTGGCTGATAAAATCAGTTCTTAACTTTTGTGTACAGTCATGCAGTAGGCCAATTGTATGGATAGTTGCAATCTTCTCATTAAAGCTTTATCACATATAAAACAATGCCATGAGGGAGAAATAGAAACAAGTCTATTTGTTTAATACAATCTTATTTTTACTTTACTAATATCACTAACTTTTACGTTATTTTTTTTATTGAAACTAGGCTTTAAAATAATGTCTTCAATTATATCACAAGCTTCATTGCAAATAATTTTATCAAGATCTAGATTTTTTTTAACCAACTATCAAAATATTATCTTTGCATAATAATTACTTCTTATTTAATTCATTTTCCTTTTTTTTTGATTATTTTTATAAAATATTAGTAATTCTTCTAGTGAATCATAAGTTACATCCAGTAAAGATGGTCGCGTAACTTGATTTTCTTTCCTTTGCCGAAACCTCTGATATGCATTTTTGTTCATCATTACAATAGACAATGAACAAATTTCTATCGATTTTTTAAGCCTATTCAATCACTACTTGATCATTGATAAAATTGACTTCTTTATTTCTTGAAGTCAGAATTACGGGATCGAGATGACTCTCATCAAGAGCCTTAAAATATAGATCTATGACAGATACACGCGATTTACTATTTTGATTCATAAGACTTAATTTAAAAACTATGTTTATATATTCATTTTCAGTAAATGAGTTTGTCTTTTAGAAAATTAATAAAGTAATATTTTTAATACTTTTAAACAATAAATTAATTTTAATTTCAAAAAAATTATTGTTATTAAAATAATGAAATAAATAATAAAGCTCTACATAATAATTACATTCATATATATAATTTTTTCAAATACCGATTTATTTATCCATTAATGTAATTTTTTTATTTTAAATCTATATTACCAATATGTTGTGTAATATTATTTAAATAGTTCAATCATTCAATTTGACTAAAATGTCATGCAACGAATGTCTTTTGTATAACAACTAGTATGTATGTATATCAACAACATGAATGATAAGCATTTTGCAGTAATAAAATACTACACACAAAAAAAAATTTTTAATTTGCATACTAATTTTTTTTTTGCTTTTATATAAAAAAAAATTTGCGTTTTTAGAAAATATTAAAATAAGTAGTAAAAAATACCACTATCGTAAAAAAAGATATACATAAACCATTTTTTTAAATATTACTAGAATAAAAAAATTCCTTGTTATCTGATATTCTAATTGTTTTGTGTGGTTTTTACACCTATCGTTAGTCCTGAATGAAACATATTCATTAAATTTGTAGCCTAAGTAGTTAAAAATATCTATGAAAGATTTCTTTTTATATGAAATAACATCTGGTAATGAAAATTTAAAAAAATTTTTATATAACACAGAATCCATTACATGTATACAATCAATTGTTGTTAACCACATAACTGGAATACCAGTGACACTATTTGTTTCTTCACATACTTTATTAACTCTTACAATCTATAAATTTGATAATTGGCGTGATTTACATAAACGATCTATAATATTTCTACTTTGTGGAAGTTTTCTGTTCTTTATAGAAATGAAGTTATCTGGAGATGGTATAAAATCAAGTACATTTGCATTAAAATTTCTTAAAGAAAGAAGACTAAATCTGAGTTTATATTTTGTACTAGCGGTATATCTAATATTAACTCTATTGTTACCGATATTTACATCACATTTTATTTGTTGATAGGTAGATTCAAATTGTAACGTTGATATTTGTGAAATTGGTCTTAACCTTCGGATACAACTACTTACGTGTATTAAATGTTGTTCTTTTGGTAAGAGATGTCCTCGTTCTTCAACCATCCAGCAGAGATGAGATTTAACTAAATCATCCAATTTAACAAGAAGACTTTTACTACAGATGTGAGAATCAACTTTCTGTCCTATTTGCCTTAATGTTTCTAACCTGGTAGATATAAAATTACAAACTTCAGGATAATTTTCATCAGTAAGGATAAACCATCACTATCTTGATATATAGTGTATACTTTTCTAAGTAAGATTGGAAATCATAAAAGAAGTGTTTTTGATTAACTGGCATTCTGTTTTAATTTCTTTAAATGAGATAATGGGTAAGGTTTTTCACTATTCATAAAATTAGTTTCTTTTAAAGATAAATTAAATGATTCTAAAGAAATTATTTTAAAATTTTCTATTAAATTTTTAAGAATGGAAATATTTCCAAATCCTGAACGGCTAAGATAAAAGTCATGGTTCTAGTCTTAATATCCACTATCAGTACAAGGTCTAAGAATTTTTTTTTCTCAGTAAGGCATAAAACAAAATTATCATTTTTACATGTACAAATACAGCAGCATTTTGTTTCACAATCATGAAAGACGGAAGATAACTCAGATGTATAAGAGTTCAAACGAAGTTGTAATAGTTCTTTATTATCACCTATATATAAAAATAGTGATAATTGGTAATTAATATCGTTGATTACAAATGTTGAACTGTCTAATAATTCAATTTGTGACTGTAAATACTAATAAGATTTATGTTTTCCTGTTTCTTTAAATATTTTTGTCTTCAAAATAAGATTGTGTGATGCTAGATAGTTTTGATCGTAATTTAGACTAATATTAAGTACAAAAAATGATGCAACAAATAGTGAATGAGATGCATTAGAACTTCGAGATACAATATTAAAATCATCTGAATATATTATGTAGAAAATTCAATTGGGTTTTGCTTTTACAGTATTTAATTCTTGACTTCCATTCAAAAAATTGACATATGTATTTGGTATAGTTGGTGGTTCAAAAATGAAATTTAACTGTATCACTAGATTTGATAAAGAATAAAACATTCTTTCTTATAAAGAAAATTCATATGCTATTAGTAATTTGCCATCAGTTATTGTTGGAAATTGAAGAAGAGAAGATTCAGGAGATTTTTCTAATAGGAATTTTTTTCTTTTATAACGAGTTGTAAGTTTTTTAATGTAATGTATAGCTTTACCAAGATCCTTGGAACAAGTAGCAATCTTATTTAATATATTGAAAACACCAGGAAATACAAGATTTAGTTGATGATGTTCTAATCTTCTTCCAATTTAGTCACCAAGAAGTTTTAACATCAGTTTTTTAATTTCTTCATTACATTTTTTATCATTTTCTTTAAGCAATTAAAAATTGTCATTTGATATTTCATTTTTATTATGTTCAAGTCTTCTCTTTTTGATATTGTTACTATTATTTTGTATATTATTGTAATCCGAATTAGATAGGCACATTATATCGAACCATTTGTTTGAATTAATGTCATTATTTAGTTCTAGAAGATATTGTGTAAGCGCAAATTTTGACGAAATTACTTTGGTACCAATTGAAATCGTATATGACGATGTTTTATGCATATTTTTGAAATAGTAAAAAATAAAATTTTTTGCACTATCTTTATACTCATGATTACATGTATCATCAATTATGTTTTGACAACAATTAAAAGTTTATATCATCTGAACACTTGGAGAAGGCAAATTGTATATGCTCTTCAAATCTAAAAATAAAAATTTCATTATTGTTAGTTGTATCTCTAACCTACAATGAAAATGTCAAAAAACAAATTCTGCAATTAGAACAAACAATATATTTCTTCGACACCCGAACCATTGCAATTGTAGATTACAACTAAATTAATTTATTTGCTATTTCAATAAAAGGTTAGTTTCAACTTTTCTCTTACGACATTACTTTTGTTTTTCTAACAACTTTATTTTACAATTACATTTTATCTTCTTATCCTTCTATCGTTTTTTCAAAAAGTTTTATTCCTCATTTACATTTGTCTACCTGTTTTTATTTTTTCATTAGATCTCATTATTCCAACACATTTTTTGTTGCGATTTCATAACATTTTTTTCTAGTAATTTAAAGATTTTTTTTTATTTTTAGATTAAACTAAATAGACAGTAAAAGTGATAATCCTACAAATTGAAGAAGAAAATGATATTGTTACTATAAGAAGAGGAAGTAAATTAAAATTGAGCTAATGAAGCCTGACCCTAGATCAAGTTTGGAAATTCTTATAGATGCTGCTAGGCACAATTTTTTATCAGTGAAATGAGACATGGAAACAGAAACTTCTCAACAATGTCATGGACAAGAATTTTTTGAATTAGGTTGCTGTCATACTTGCTGGTACAATTTTAAACACTAGGAAGTGCAAGGAAAAGAACGATGCAGTTTTTTTTTATTGAACGATTTAAGGACAAATATTACAAGGAACCCTCTATTGTACTTTGGCATGAATTCTCAAGTGTAGTAACGAAAAACATAGGTCAAAGTGGGGAACAGACTTCTCAATACATACAAGGTAAATAATGCTATTATCAATAAAAGCAGTAAATCTACACTAATATCATTAAGTAAATTTAAGGAAATCTTTACAAAGGAAGGTGATAATGTTGCATTCACTTTTTTAAATGCAATTATCAATGCAGAAAGAGATACTAGGCAAAAAAATATGAATCTGGCTTATCATATAAAGAAGTCTTCAACGGCATTTTAAATATCATTTCACTTTCAAGTAAGTTTGTTATTCTTGTTCTTATCTTATTTTGCAAAAAAACTTCTCGATAGTGACATATGTGATTACATAACAGAAGACATAAGAACATTTTTGAATAATTTTGATAAAATATCAACATTTGTACCAAGAGTTTTAGTAAGTTTATATCTTTTAAGTTATATTTTAATAAAAATTACTTTATAAACTTTTATATTTATAATTAGTTTTAGTTTGTAAAAAGAGATGAAAAATACTTGTGGATTTGCTTAGTAAATGATGGGAAAAAGATCAACGAGCCTCAAAAATGCTACATCGATTTCCAGGGGATGAGCACAAGTATCATCATGTATTAAAGGCAATTTATGGTGCTATAGGACTATTTATTATTACAAAATAGATTTATGGCGAGAAAGATGTAAAAAACTTCTGTAAAGTCATATTTAACATTTATCAGATATCAAGTAGTATTTTCAAGAATACGTTTAAAGAATTTTCACTCTCTTCAATTGCTTTAAAGATAAAATAACCGTAAGTATACTTAAATTAACAAATATTCTAGTAAATTTTCGTATTTTGGAATATTATCAATAGTACAAATAATAATGAAATATTGAATGTTTTTTGTAATTTGCTTTTTGTATTTCTACTTTTAAAAACGCAAATTATTGTCTCCTATACAAGTAAGTTTTTTGTGCGTAATATATTGAAATGTTAGTTTACTAAATATTAAAATTATATATGATTGTTTTTGTTGGCGTGTTGTTCTGCTTAAAAGATATCCTTTATTATTTAAACCACAAATATAAAAACATCTTTTAAATAAACAGATTTAATTAATTAGATAATTAAATAAGTAACAGACTAACTAAGGCCTTCTAGAAATACAAAAGGATAATACAATATAAAAGATATATTTAAACTTATAGTAAGTATCAGATCTGTGATAACTTATCACCAAAATAATATTAGATTCAAAACTGTAGTTATAACTCTAAAATATACAGTAATTTAGTAACACAAAATATATTAGCATGGTGAAATAATCATGCAATGACTAAAGGTAAAAAATAAAAAGGAATGACAGATCTTTACAATATATACTAAAAGAGAATTTTCTAGAATTATAAAACAAAGAGGTAAGATTTGGGATGATGTTTTTACCATTATCTAGATATTTCTTTAAAGCAATAAGAAAAGAAGTAGGAAAACCTTAGGTACAGAGATTGAAGTACAAATGAAATATTCGATAAGAGGCCATATTCTTACTTAATAATATAAGATATAAGAATTTTTCTTAATAGTGGTTGTTATACACTCAGTTTTTATATACATATATTGTAATTAATATTTTTATACTTCTCTTTATTATATTTTTGATGCAATAATTTTTTCAATTTTTATAAGTTGAGATTAAACTATTATTTAAAAAAATTTACTAAATATGTAGTAAATTTTATAAGTGATGACTATACTAAACTTATAACTTTTATTGGAATCTTAAGAAAGTACAGTAACAATACAATATAAATGAGAACACCGTGGCCACCTACATTAATTAATAAAAAAACATTACATAAAAAATAGTGACTTACGGTTTACAATATATATGATGATTATTACAATAAATGTATAAATAAATGAATAATAGAATATTAAAAAAAGCTTATTTATATATAAAAACTTATCTAAACTTTAGTCTTTGATTTTTATCTTTTCTTTCTTACTCCTCCTTATTTGAAAAAAACTTCTTGAGTTTGTCGATATGAAGTTTTCTAATTTTTTTCTTAGATGAACTATCTAAAGTTATAAAAGCAACAGCATCCTCCATTTTTATTATAGTGTATGGTCCCTTCCATTTCTTAGCTAATTTTCTTCCTCTAGAAAAATCAGGAAGCTTAGCATAAACTTTATCTCCTTCTTTGTAATGACTTTGCTCCAGAATGTATTTAGGGTTAACAAGGGTTTTTCTAGCTTCAGAACTTTTCTGGATAATGGCATTTGCAGTTTTATAGGCTTTCTTAGCATATTAGACAATTTCAGATAATGGTCTATTGATATCTACTTTATATTTGACGTCTGTTTGGAGTAATTTATTCGGAAAAAGATATGTATACGGTTGTCTTAAATAGTGAAGTTAGAAGTATGGAGATGTATTTGTAGATTTACAAATATTGATATTGTAAAAGTAACATAGTGGTTTTACACTTGTCCCAATTTAAAACATCTTCTTTGATCAACTTTTTAATCCATTCTGGAGATTTCGTAAGGCTCTCTCAGCTAACGAATTTCCTCTACTGTGATATTCAGTAGAATGTTGTAGGTTGATATTAACAACATCAAAGAGCATCCTTCCATGAGTGAGATTTGAAATTAGGTACATTATCGCATCTGATAGAAACTGGTGCTCCATGGGTAAATACAAGGTCTTGTAAACATTCTATAATGTGTTCCATAATCGTATTTCTTAATTGGATAAGCCATAGTGAATCTGGTCATCGAATCAATAAATATGATGATGAATTTGTTACCTCTTTGACTAGTAGGTTGTATAGGACCACAAATATCAACAGCCAAATTTTCAAACGGTCTACTATATTGTATGGTTTTCATTTCACAATGTTTTTGGAGAGGACTATTAACTTCTGTACATGTTATACATTTTTTATAAAATTGTTCAAAAATTTTTCTACTCTTTTTAAGGTATCCATAAGTCTTTAAAAATTCTAGTGATTTATTCAACCCAAAATGACCTGACTGTGAATGACAAATATTAAATACTATTTGACAAGTATCAGGATCGCAAGGAATAATTGGTAATAAATCATTTCCTCCTTCTTTGGATGGAACTTGGACGTGTACAATTCCATTAATCACTTGAATTGGTTTATTATCATAAATTTTAGATTTTAATGAAGCAATTATTTCAAGATTCAATTGTTGTTTATTTCTAATATTAAAATTGTTAGATAAGATAGTGTTGAATAATGTAGTATTGTTAATACATGAACTATGATCTTTGTTAGACAAAAATAAATGTTCATTTCCAATTTTAGGTGTTTTTATATCCTCATTGTCTCTCAAGGCATTATTATTAATTGTCTGTTTTGCATTATCTTGTACTATAATTTTTCTCGGTCTACCCGGGCCGCGTTTTTTCAATGAAATACCATTCATTAATGATGAAGTAATTTTGTCGTCATTAATTTTATTTGTAAATGATGAAATCGTATTATCGTCATTAATTTTGTTTTCATCTTTTAACGTATGTTTGGAGGTAGGTTGAAAAATATTTCTCATAACTTGAACTTCATTATAGTTTTTTTTCGTCTTTTTACGAAGAAGGATATTAACTTCTTCTCTTTCGACATCACTCTCACTTGAAACATCAAAATGTGGCAAGCGGGAAAGACAATCTGCTGAACTATTCTTTACACCTTCAATATATTCAATACTGCAATTGTAAGAATTTATACATTCAACTAAATCATAAAATCGTTTTTCCTGTGTATTCTCTACTAACTTCTCTAATGGGCGATGATCTGAGCGAATTTGAATATGTGCACCCGTTAGTAAATATTTGTTAAATTGTAACGCACGCTTTATGGCATACAACTCATTGTATGTGGCACTTCGTGGTTTTTTTACATGAGGAAGCTTACATGAAAAAAAAGAAATTGGCCTCTCTATTTGAGAGTCATCTAATTGTGAAAGAGTTGCGCCGATTGCTGTAGCAGATGCATCACAAGTAAGTATATACGGTTTTGATGGATTTGCATGATACAATAACGGTTGTTTATATAAAGTTTCAACAATGGAAAGATAATTCTTTAAATTTTCACCTGTTAATTCTATTTTACAATTACGACCTAATGTCATTTCATACAACTTTGAAGATAACTTTGCATAATCTTTAATAGCTAATCTATGATAACTAAATTTCTGCAAACGTTGGTAAAGCTGCTTCTTGTCAACTGGTAACTTCAATTTCATGATACTTTCTACTGATTTCAATGATGGTGTAACACCTGTTGGTGAGATATCCCACCCTAAAAATGATACAATCTTTTTAAAGAATTTGCTTTTATTGAAGTTAATTTTTAATCCATGTTGTCTAGCTATGGAGAAGAATTGATATAATAACTCTTTATGTAGAGTCTCATTACCATCACTAATTATCAATAAGTCGTCTTGATAAATTAACATATTATCTTTCAATGGTGAAAATATGCTCTCCATAGTACGTTGGAAAATACCAGAACTATTACGAGCACCTTGAACAAGGCGTTTAAATCTAAAAATGTCTTTTGAAGTCTTAAAAGCATATCTACCACGAATTTGTTTTGGAATGCTTAGTTGTAGAAATCCAGAGCATAAATCTATATTACTAGCAAATTGATACTTTCTTATTGAATTCAAAATTGTCTGCAAGGTTGGAGGCTCATAATTGACATATTTTGTTACACTATTGGATTCTCTAACGTCTAACACATAAAATCTTTTGCGTTGGATACTTGGATCCTCCGATGGTTTATTTAGTATCATAACTGGTGCAATATGAGTTGAATCGCATTTTTCGATTATATCATGTTTCAGGTACATATCAGTGATTTTATCTAATTCTGCACGATCATTCAACGGTACAGGATAATAACGTATTTTTAATGGTTCACGTTTCTCGTAATATTCTTGTAAAGGAGTGTGTATTTGGCCTTTGCCAACATCAAAATCATGTTGTGCAATTACATCTTTAAAATCAATCTGTAATTGTTGTCTTAATTTTTCTTCTAATTTGTTATCACCATTTGTTTTTTCAAATACGAAATTTATCTCATCATGATCTAAATTATAGTTATTCATTTCATCCCTGAATAACTTTAGGCTTATTCAAAAATGAATGTACCTTTCTTGGTGTTAATCTTTCCATCGACTTTCTTTAAAGTACATTGTTACCAAGAATTACTTGATAACTGGAATTATAAAAATTTGTATTACTAATATAAATTCGACTGTTTAACTTTATGTTATAACCTAGTACATTTATTGTAATTGTATTTCCTCCTTTTATTTTATAAACGGTTGCAGTATTAGATAATACTTCTACTTGCTTACCATTTTCAGATCTTATAGGAATTTTAATTTTTTTTGCAAATTCTTTGTCAATAATAGTACATGTAGATCCAGGATATACCATATCTACACAAGAATGACCATTTATAGTTATATGAGTTCCTATGAGTCCCTTATTAGAGATACTTTCCAAATTTTTCTCAATACTTTCAGATATTTTATAAACACTTTCTTCATCTTCAGATGAGGAAGAGGATGATGACGAATTCATTGAACTTTCTTCATCGTCAACTTTATTTATCTTTTCATTTCTATGCTTATTCTTATCTTTAAGTCTACACATATCAGTGTTATGAGTATTGGTATTGCAATTAGAGCAATACTTCTTTTTCTTTTTATTCTTAGATAAAGTGTTACCTTTATTTCTTTCAATATCGGCACGATAATCTAAAGCCCAAGCACGTTTGGTGGAAAAAATAGCAACATCAAAACTTGGAAATATTGAAGCAGTTATTAAAATCTTTGATCTAAGTTCCAAGAGAAGTACTTTTGATAAAGCTTCAATTTTACGTTGTAAAATGTAATCAGTGGGTTTAGATTCTTCTAATATTTCTATAATGTCACTTATTTTCTTACACGTTGCATCTAGTTCCTCTGGTTTTCTAACCGGACGTGAAGTAATAATTTCGAGTTCATGAAAAGCACTGGCTATAGAATATTGTCCTTTATACTTGTTATACAAGAAGGAAGATAATGTATGGAAATCATACAATTCTATTCTATTAGCATCAGAAGCAGATTCATCTTCTAGCATCAATAATAAAACTTCATGTTTCATATCAGAATCAATCGAGTTAATTTTACAATATGCCATAAACTTTTTTAACCATATTTGAAAGCTAATTTTTCCATTAAATTTTCCAATGATATATTTGGAGATCTCTTAATTCCGGTTGAAGAGTTGATAGATAAAGCTTCTATCTGAGAACTCAACTGAGAAATATTATGATAATTTCCATCATTGTCATCGTTTTCCTGATTAATCTTTGGTGACTTAATCGTTCGTCGGTTGTTTTTTTTTGTTTTTATTTTTACCATTTTGGTAGTCTTCTGCTGCAGGATCGTTTAACGTTCTTCCACCTTCTTGAGATGTGGGGTATCCGGGTATTTGATTTTGTATTATTTCAACTTGTTGTAATCTACTTTCGATATTCGATATCGAAGTTATCAGTGTTGACATCGTTTCTTTTTGCTCTGTTAAGAGTCTTACTATTCGTTGCATATCATCAGCACTAGTTGGTTGAACATGATTATTCATCGGTGATCTGTTCATCCCTTTGCATTGTCGGGGGACCAGCTCTTGTTACAACCATGATTATCGATAATTGCAGAGTAAGATGATTTCTAACAGTTCCAAAGGTAAAAGAATGAGAAAAGTAAAGCCTAACTTAAACCAGTAAATTTTATAAGTGATGACTATACTAAACTTATAACTTTTATTGGAATCTTAAGAAAGCAAAGTAACAATACAATATAAATGAGAACACCGTGCCACCTACATTAATTAATAAAAAAACATTACATAAAAAATAGTGACTTACGGTTTACAATATATATGATGATTATTACAATAAATGTGTAAATGAATGAATGATAGAATATTAAAAAAGGCTTATTTATATATAAAAACTTATCTAAACTTAAATCTTTAGATTTTTACCTTTTCATTCTTACTATGTAGAAACTTAACAATCAATATCCATATTACTGTCTTCAGAAGACTCTTCAAAAAGAAATAATTTTTTCTTTTTCATAGCTTTGATTTAATGAAATATTTTTTCCTGATATAATAGTCTGAGGTTCTATGCATTCATAATTTTTATAAATCTTATTTAAAAGTTTTATAGCTTCTTTAAAGTTATTTTTAATAATTCTATGTTCTTGTGTATAATGTACTTTGTGAAAAGACTTTTTGAATAGTTAAAACCTCTTTGAAATTTGCTTCTGATTTTTTTGAAACTTGATTATGATGTTAAAGCCAAAACAATTAATATTACTGAAATGTCTTGTATTTTTAAATACATGTGGTTTATGAAGTACTTTATGAAATTTAAGAGACATTTCATAATTTGGAATCAAATCAAATAATTGTTTAGAAAGTTTATCAAGACTTACTTCTAGTTGAATTGCAAGAACAAAAGAATAAGTTAAAGAATCATTTACTACTTTAATTATGTTACATACCAGGTTAAAAATTGTCTTTAAAAAATTAATGGATGTTTGATTTTTCTCTTTAATAGATTTGTCAGAAGAAAATTTTTTCATAAAGAACATAAAACTAATTGGAATGTATTTTTTTTATTGCTGTTCCAGGGAAAACATCTTTTTAATGAACATTTTTTTCTGAAGAGTCTATGAAAAAATACTTGCAAGTTGTAAGAGCGTAATGCCCCGCATTAGGTATAAGGAAAAGATAAAATAAATAATATATTACATATGTAAATAAATATTAAAATATATATTAGTATTATTTTTATAAAAATATTATTGGATATATAGGGAACTTCAAATCAACCCCTCTATTTTCCTAACACAATTTACAATAAAACTATAAAATAGTGGTAAAATTATGATAAAATTGTGGTAAATTGGCCAACTACAATAACTATTTTAAATACTTAAAATTTTTACTTACTTTTACCCTTAACCTATTTTCTTACTAATTATTGTGTTGGCTTATAGATCTTAATAAGTATTTCCTTTTTCTAAAAATATACAAAATATTAATATAATATATTATAATTATAGAATTTGATTACAAAATTTTTGGGATTAATTACAGTTGATAAAAGTATTTCACCTTTATATTTCTCAACTGTATTTTCTATTCGAGACACATTACTGCTTATTCTAACTAATTAAGTTAAGAGATAAAAAAAAACAGATAAATTAAATAAGTATTATGTGCAGATTTTAATAATATTTTATATATAAATCTGTACATTTACTTAACAAACAACTAGAAGAGAGAAAAGAACTTTCTCTTATTAAACTAAGGAAAATCTGTATTTAAGAAAAAATTATTTCAAAAAATATCAGTTTAGACAAGTTAAAGAGAGAAAATAAATCAGGAGTGCTGAATAATACTCCATGATTTAAACCCCGGACAAAAGTAATTCACACATATATTGTTCGTTAATATTCACCATAGACAGAAGGTTATCGTAAATTTAATGTATTAATTTTTTAAGTTCTAATCGAACACGCATGTTCCAACATTCCTCTTCATTAGGTAAGATACTCAGCTAAAGTGTTGAGACCCAGCTAGCATGCATCCGCTGGGATACAAGTAGCAGGCAGCCTCGCTTACACCTATAAAACAGTCACACTATCATAAGAGAACGTAAGTAGACAGACTCTTTAAGGAGGGAATCTAAACGTTTACAGCCAATTTTTGATGTTATAGTTAGCATATTTCTGGTAAATGGTATGTAGTAGTTTTTTTCATATTACGTCATGATGACATGAAGATGTTTATCATAGAATACACACGATTTACTATCCCTAATTCAATAAACCTAAAATAACAAATATGCTAAAGTTTTTATTTTTTAATAAATTTGGCAGCAAAAATAATTAATCAGTTAAACTATAAAAAAATTAATAATTTTAAAATAATCGGAAAATCAAGAAATTAAATATTATCAATTACATTTATACTTATAACTTTTTAAAATATTATGTTGTTTATCTATTTATAAAATTTGATGTTTGTAGTTCTAAACTATCATTCTTTTATATTATCTTTATATTAATAGTTTAATCGTTTATTTTTCTCAATTTGATAAATTTGACTAAAATTTCATACGACGAATGTTTGTAATAGTGTCAACTGTTTACAAAATTTAATATATATAAAATGCCAAATAGTATGTACATTAAAAAAATAAAAGATCGAACACTTTGCAAAATTAATATATAAATATATTGAAATGTTAATTTATTAATTAATGTGAAATATAGAAGTTTTAAAATTTTAAATCAAAATAACTAAAGTATTGAATTACTAACAGATTTACATTTTGTAATTAAAATAAGTTTATTTAAAAAAGCTTTGATGACATTTTTAATAAAAATTCTTTTCCTTATTTCTTTTGTTTATATTAATAACGGTAAAACTACTATCGAATTATTAAGAATATATATATTACTTAAATCTTCATCATATGTATAATAGAAAAAGATTTGATTTTATGTGCTTTTTTTTTTGAATTTAAAAATTTAAAATTCTTATATTTCACACTAATAAATAAATTAACATTTTGATATATTTATATATTAATTTTGCAAAGTGTTCAATCTTTTATTTTTTTAACGTACTACTATTTGGCATTTTATATACATTAAATTTTGTAAACAGTTGACACTATTACAAACATTTGTCGTATGAAATTTTAGTCAAATTAATCAAATTGAATGACTAAAACAATTATAACTATTATAATATTAACAATATAAAAAAAAATGATAGTTTAGAATTACAAACATCAAATTTTTTTAATAGATAAACAACATAATATTTTAAAAAGTCATAAGTATAAATATAATTGATATTATTGAATTTTCTTATTTTTCGATTTTTTAAAATTATTAGTTTACTCAGAATTTAAAGTCAATTAACTGTTTAAAATTTTTAAAAATATTAGTTTATAAATTTTTTTACAGTTAAACTGATTAATTTCTTTTTGCTGCTTGATTTACTAAAAAAATAAAAACTTTAGCATATGTGTTATTTTAGGTTTATTAAATCAGGGATAGTAAATCGTGTGTAGGATACATATGATACTACACCATTTATGTAGTTATGCATTGGTTCTATATATTCATGCTTATGTCCAGCAATATGATTATTACTAGGTAGATTCTTTTGATCAACTTTAGCACTTGTAAGAGCCTTTTTATAATCATAAGGGACAATTTCACAAATTCTACATGCTACATTTTTGCCTCTACAACCCCAATACTGAGGTTTGTTATAAATCTGTTGCATTAAAACATTATCCTCGACTACAAGATAAACTTGTGCCTTAAGAAGTTCATTACTTTAGTGGTTCTTATATGAATATCTCTCGATTTCTTTCATTTCATTATTTACTATTTGTTTTATATCTTCCGACTGTAAAAATTTAATTAATTTAAATAATTTCTATATTACCGTAAGCAGATTTTCCTTAGCTAGACCAATTGTTACCATATTTTTAGTTGAACAGCCAGAAAAAACGGGGTAAGAAACATCTGTTGGTAAAAATTATCTTGCTACGTGTTGTTGTGTTAATCTTTTTTGTCTTCCATGAAAAAGATCACTAAGGAAGACACCATCAAGAAATATAATAAGATTGAATGAACTATTGCTTATGTATTCCTTACTATAAATTGAATCTAACGCCTTTCGTATGATATTTCTTTTATCTATTGTGTAGTATTTTTCACTACTTATTAGTGTTTTTCAGATACGTGATCATTTTTACTTCATATTTCTTTATTTAGCTTTGAAGATTTTACGGCTTTTTCAAGTACAACACTATTTGTCTTTTTATTAATGGATTCCAAATGCTTTAATAACCCGTGCCCTTGTTTATCACTAAGATCGTAATCAAAAAATAAAGCCAGAATTATGTCTTCAATTGAATTTTTTATTTGTTCTCGTTGTTTTTTGGAATTAACAAAAAGCTATTTTAAATGTGTTATACATTACACGTGTAATGTATCAAATTTAAATGTAATTAAAATTAGAATTTTATAAAAAAGATTAATTTTATAATACAGTCATATTAAACCCAAGTGAAGTTGGGGTACGTGACTCTTTTTTTTACATTTCATTATATATTTTTTTAGTTTTATAAGTTACAAATATAATTAAATTGAATTTTTTTAGTCACTTATGATAGAATGATAACAATTAACATGTCTTAAATGAGAACGATAATTTATAAGCAAACTATCATTGCAAAAATTGCAAACTAGTTGTTTTCCAGAACACAATTCTTCATGAACAGTTTTAATATGATTAAGATAATATCTTTGTATAACGTCAATATTACAATAGTTGCACTTAAAGTCATTCATTTCAGATCAATCTTCAAATATTTGTTCTGTAAAAAAATTTTATTTTTATAAGTGTACATCTTATTGATTTTATATAAAAAAACAAATTTACAAGAAAAGTCTTTAAGAAATAAATAAATAAATTTTTACAAATTAAAAAAAAAATTATATATCTGTATAAACCAAGCAATAAATAAAAAAATAGGTTTTATTGTATTAATTTTTCAATTTACAACGTGAAAAGACATGAAAAATTATTATTAATATAAAAGTTTTTATTTTATAACAAAACGTAAAATCGGCATTTTTTATTTTTAGTATCTTTAATTATTAATAAAAGTTAACTTTATATTTTTACTGTTTATAACTTGAGTAAAACCATGCACCTTTAAATAAGAAAGAAAATAGAATTAATGGTTTTACATGGTTTCAAAAAATCATAGTAAACCAGTCCTTCAGAAGACCATCAAATAGTAACCATCACCTTCTTAGGCGTTATTTAGGGTTGTGGGAAATGTTTTGGAGCTTCATCTTTATCCAACCATTGTCCTGCGCGTTTTCTATTGTCGTATAGAATCCACTTTTTTATCGCAGGTTACAATTCGGTCCAAAAATGGATCGTTTTTGTAGCTTAGAAGCAAAGATGAAAAAATTTCTAAACGACTGTTTTTTTGTTTTTCAGTTAGTTCATGCGGTACCCATTGATCTAACTTTTTTGTTTTGCCAATTTGTTTTAAATGGCGACAAACAGTATCCTTTGAAACTCCAAGGTCTTCTGATATCCTTCTAACCGTTTGTTGAGAATCAGCTTCAATTATCGTTCTTAAGTGGTCGTTATAAACGACTAAAGCTGGTCTCCCACGGTCCTCATTCTTAAAGTCTTCATTTCCCCTCTCTGAATCTTTTAAACCATCTTTGTACAATCGATGGATTCACAAAGTCTTCTCCAAAAACAATATTAATATCTTCTGCTGTTTTTGCTGCACTAGTGCATTTTTTAAATTCATATAAAAAAATGATACGAATTTCACGTTTGGTAACCATTGTAGAAAAATTAAAAATTAATTATGATACACTTTTTTTTGGCATGATTTATATGTTATTTTGTAGATAAGATCCTTAGAAATCAAACAAAATGCTTAGCTTAATTAAAACATTGCCAATTATTAATTAAAGCCAGCTAATAGCATCGCGCATTTAAAAACATGCATTTCATATGATACAACCTAATATAAAAGTTTTTATTTTTATAACAAAATGTAAAATCGGCATTTTTTATTTTTAGTATATATTATTATTAATAAAAGTTAACTTTATATTTTTACTGCTGTTTGTTACTTGTATATAAAAAAAACAAATTTACAAAAGAAGTTTTTAGTAAATAAAGAAATGTCTGCTAATAAAAAACATTTGCTACCTATATAAATTAATTATGTAATTATTAAAAAAATCAGGTTTAATTTGGTTAATTTTTTTAATTCTCAAAGTTATAAGGTATTAAAATGATTATAAACATAAAATTTTTACTTTCTATAATGAAATGTAAAATCCATGCAAACGTATTTTATTTTTAGTATCTATAATTGTTAATAAAAGTTAATTTTTTTAATTGTACTTTTTATTGTTTATATATAAAAAACGAATTTTATAAAAGGGGTATTTAATAAATGTATAAAATTTTACTTATTAAAAAGAATTGGATATCTATGTAAAAAAATCATGTAATTAATAAAAAAAATTAGATTTTATTCAAATTTAAAAATTATCAAGCGACAGTAGAGTTTTTTTTAAATATAAAAAATATTAAATTTTTGCAAAACTTGGCTGTTTTCCTACAAAATTACATATGTTTTACATTTTGGAATAATTGTAACTTAAATTAAATATTAATGTTTTTTATAAAATGCTAATCTTAGAATCTATTTTTTTCTAGTATACTGTGAAATGCGTAATTAAAATTTAACTTCGTGAAAAGATTGTTGAGTTTTGATGAAAATCATTCTTTAAAACAATACATTAATAACGTAAGTTTAAAATTAAAAAAACTCATAATAAAACTAACGAAAAACAAAAAATTATTATATAACTACACAAAACATTTTCAATTAAAAATATTATTTTATTACTTGTTTTTTTTTTAAATTAAAGTTTGTAAAAGTTATTTTCTACTATAGATAAAAACCCATATAATAATTTTATAACTTTTCATAGATTCGATTTTTAAATTTGATTTTTAAGTCATTAAAAATTTTTTTGGACATTCAGAAAAGTGTAATTCCATAAGACAAGCATTAATTATAATAGTTTAAGCTATCAAATCTTTCTAGTAAAATTATAATAGCATGTAAATTTATATTCTTAATGAAAAATTTAAAATCTCTAATAAAAATAAAATTTAATCTTGAATTAAAAATGCTTTCTTTTTTTCTGTGTATATCGTACATTTCTAATCGCTAAAATAAAGAATTTTTATCATGCATTTCTTGCAATAGAAAAACTTATCAAATCATTATTTTCCCATTTTAAAATTTGATAAAAGTATTCTTAATAAATTTTACGGTAAAATATAAAAAACTTTAAGCATTAACATGGAAATTTGATTTATAAAAAAGTAAAGATGATAAATATTAAAAAATTTTTTAATGAAATAAAAGCAATGACTATATAATTGAAGTGATTATTAATCTATTACTTCAAAGAAGCACACTTGCTACTTCTAACTAATAGGCAAAGACAAAAAAAACTTAATACAATAGCTCGTTATAACAAAAACAATTGGCAGAAAAGAAACTATATAAATACCTTAACTTATCACTTTATTTTTAACTTTTATTATTTTTATCTATCGCGTTTTTATTATTTTTAAAAAATTTTTAATATTATATCTTTTAAAAGCCAAAAAAATTAGATTTTGGAATTATTTATGCGAAAATCACTAATATCCGTTAGCGTGCAGAATCTTTTATTACCAACTTTATATCGTGTCCATTTTTTGCATAATTTTGTTTTTGTATGAACTCGTGTTTCTAAAGAAATTCGATTGAGCTTTCTTTATTACGAACAAAATCATACGGTTCCGTAAAGTTCATTTTAAAATATAGAATAATCATGACAGTAATAAACTAATTGTATTAATTTAAATAATGAATGAAAATCAAATAACTTTTAGTTGAGGTATTTACTTTAAATATTAATATATATACTATTTAACTATTATCATTTTTTACTATCAATTTATCAGTAAAAAAATCGTTTATTAATTTATATGAAAATTTAATTTTATGTAATCGTAGATATTTTTTTAATATTTTAAGAGTTGGTTTTTATTTAAACATTAAATATGTTAATTGTAAAAGGAAGGATTGATATTTTTAGTATTAATAGAAAAAGTTTACTTGGTCCACCAATTTTAGATTCAACAAGAATTGTTGATAACGAGGCTGGAAGCCGTGAAACATATGTAGAGAGAAAAATTATACAAATGAATGCCAAATTAAGAAATAATTGCTTACAAACAAGATGTTCAACCGAGTTAAATAGCAAATTTATTTGTCATCTTTTTTTGGTATTTCAAACGTACCATGTTATGTATTTTTGCTTTAGATGGAGCAATTGTAGGTTCAATCAGAGGTCATGGTCATGCTGATGTACACTATGAATATTGTCTAGATTTAACTGCTTTACTCACTGACATTGGCACAAGGTATCAGGATGCCCAGCAATTCCTAGTAAAAATAGGTAAGTAAAGTAATTAAATTTACAAGGTGTTCTAGATTTTCTATCCCCATTTAAACGTTAATAATTTTGCTTGTTCTTGGCATGCAAACATTATTATTTGAAGTATTACATACTGGGATATTTAATTATAAAGTTAAATTTTTCTAAACAAAGTAATAATAAAATATTTATAGTTAACTCTAAAAATTACCCACATTTTTAAGGGGATAATGGCAGTCAAAAATTTATCTACACTTCTAATTTTATAATACTTCATAGCAGAAATTCTAAATTTTACTTCTAGATTATAAGTTAAGCTTAAATATAATTGTTATTTTTCTTTCAATATTTAAAAGTTAAAAAAAGTTACTATAAAATTAAAAAGTACATACAAATTTTGTTATAATATAATAATTATGAAAAAAATGTAGGTAATAATAACAAATTATACAAAATACTAGAAAAACATTTTATCAAAATTTTATTTGTTAAAAACTATTGGCATTTTTCGCATCGAGTATAGTCAAGTAATCTTACTTCGTAACCTAACATTTATTATTAGTGATAATGATGTTTTTCTGTAGAAAAAATATTCAAAAAATAATGTCTAACAAATATAACTGTAAGTATCGGTAAAATATTTATTTGATAGAGTATCTTCTACCTAAAAATAATGATAAATAACATTGTTTTAAAATTATCTGATTAAAAATCTTTAAATTTTAATATAAAAAACTGCTTTCTACCTTTTTAAATAATTTTTTATAGTTTATATTCCTTTAAATTAATTATATTTTAAAAATAGATAAAAATTTCTATGTATTCGTAAAAATTATAGTAAATAGTTTATAAATAAAAATATTATATTCATTTTTAAACTAAAAAAAATTCTATAACTTGAAAGTCTTAAATTAACTAAAATGTACATTATTCAGCATTACAAATAAAAAAATTAAATCTTTGTTACAAATAGACTAAATATATGATATTTTTATGCCAAGAATGAGCAAAGTTATCAACGTTAAAATGTAAAAAGATAACATCTTAATTACCTTGTAATTAAATGTTTTTTTTAAGAAATGAAACATTTCTGGATACTATTGTTCAAAGAGTAGATAACCCGAGGAAAATACACTCCATTTTTAAAAATGCACCTTCAAGAAGAGAATGTATTAGTATTTGTACTCGTATTATACGAGAAATTGGTACTTCTGGAGTTAATTTTCTTTTAAGCAAAAATTAAATAGCTGAGTAATAAAAAGACGTATGTAACATTTTTTTTGTTCAATACCTTCTCCGAAGGTTAATTTTATTCACCATAGGAGTTATAGATATCAATAGTAATATTTAAAAATTTTGTTAATTACATTTTTAATTTTGTTGAAAAATTTAAAATAATAATTTTATTACATTGCTAAAACAACTTGATTTCCATATTAATAAAATTCAAAGTACAATTGAATTTTTAAAATATTTTTTAGAAATAATTTATAAATAAAAAAAATGCATAAAAAATGAGAAAGAGGGAACATTCGCTTGTCCATGGGTAAGCGAAACAGTATTTTTTTATTTTGTATTAATTGATAATTAAGATAATTTATATAAGCATATAAATATTTCTGGTTAAAAATGTTGTTTTTTTAGATTAAATTTTTTTTAATTTGCTAAAAATAATTAAAAAAAAGCCTGTTTTTTATTATTCACTATCTGTAAATGACATAAAATGTATTAAAAATTGTGGTAAACGTAAAAATGAAATGGTCAGTCTTATTCCGAACATAATCCCTAAGTTATATAAAAATAAAAAAATGTTCGATTTTTATGTTTTATAAGGAGTAAAAATAAAGGCGATTTTTTTATTAAAAATTTATGTCACATAAAGTAGATTCATTTATTTTATTATTCTGTGTAAATTATGATTGATTACAAAAAACTTTTTTGTTCTTGTTTTTTCGATGAAATATTGAGTGAAATCTATGCTATTTTTAAAAACTATTCTATATTTGGTGCACGGCGTGTTCTTGAGAAATTGGCGAAATTATTTAACCAGGTAATAATATCTTATTTTTAAATCTGACTATACAATATTTCGAAATACATAATCATAAATAACTTTATTTAGTAGATATTACTTAGTATAACACTTGATGTATTATTTATGTTGTCCCTTTATATACTTTAAAATTATCACAATGTTTTTCTGTTATTTTTGCAGAAAATGTTTTTGTAAATTTTTGATTTTTAATTAATTTTTTATGATGTTTTCGAAAAAAAGCACATAACGTTTATTTATTTGTTGATAAAGTCTGTGCCACTGCATCAGTTTGTTTAGTAATGCCATCGGTAAACCCTATATAGGAATTGGTATAAAAAATCTACAAATGTATGTCATTAATATGATTTATAATTTTGAAAAATTTAAGAAAATATATCTAGGGAATTTTTTTATTGAAAATGCATCTATACTGGTTTTATTTACTTTTCTGAACTAAAAAAGTTAACTTTTGAATTTTTTTTAACTTAGTAAAAATTTATTCGAAAATTTTGAAAATTTTTAAAAAACTTTAATTCTTGAAAAATAATTTATTTTTAGTTTAAATATGTTTTTATTTTAAAAATTTTTTTGATTAATAAAATATATAATCTTTTTTGTTTTTGTTAATTTGTTTAAAATTTACTTATACCTTCAGAAAGTAGTATTAAAATTTATAAAAAAAATTATTAATCATTTAAAAGAATGCAAATACAGCCGGTTAAATATAGATCTAAAATAAATTCAAATTTCACTACTCAAGAATTAAAATCCATGGATATTTGATTTACCTACAATATATAGGAAAAATGGCATGTGTTTTTTACTGTTTCCGGTGATAGTTTATTATCATGGAAAGAATACAAATATGTCTGTAATGTTGTACCGGAAGAAAGAATCTACTGAGATTTCAAAAAAATTAGACAGGTTTCGAAAAAGGGCAGCGACAAAAAATTTGACTAAATTCATAATGATGGTTGCGAGCCTATTGAGTTTTTGTCTGTTTATTTTGAAAATGTTTTTATTTAGATTTGTAATGAAATCAATGATGAAATAATACCTCCTGTTGATGCATATTGCTTATTTTTAAATAAAATAGCTTCAGATTGTAGTACTAAATACAATGTTTCGTATGAACTAGTAATACAGAGTAAACATATGAAAAAAAGTGTACATATGTTGATACTGTGAAGAAGCAAAAATATAGAAATATGAGATCGTTAATAGATAAAATAGGAAAATGTCATTATGATGAGAAATTGCAATATATTAATTATTCTGAAGATGAATCATTTATTATGATTGTAAGTGATAAAATGTTGGATGTCTTTTGCAGTAGTGATAAGTTAGTAATTAATGAGACATTTGAATCATGTCCTAATGAATTCAATTAACTTTTTGGAATACATTCAATTGACAAATTTTTAAGAAATGATATTTGTTTAATTTATATATTTACTTCATCAAGAACTGTTGATGTGTATTTCAAAGCTTTTACTTATCTTCGTAATTTGAGTGAAAGTAGAAAACAAATTACAAGTATTTCATTAAATCATAACAAGTGTATAATAAGTGATAAAGAAATAAATGTCGTTAGATTCTTTTCAAATGTATTTCCACAAACAAATCGGAAATAATGTTTATTTCACTATAGATGTACTGTTTCAAAAAAATTACGTAAATATGATCTATTATATATTAAAAAAAGAAATAATTTTATACGATCTCAAAATAATATGCATTGTAGAAATCAATTAAAGAAATGTTTGGAAGAAGCAAAAGTAATTTTATTTAATTACCGTTTTTGAAAACAAAATATTATACTTACTATTTTAATGCTTATGTAGTAACCCGAATTAATAAGTTTCCGAATCACAAAGTTTGTTTGATACTTAAGAAAAAACGGGCTAAAATCATATCAAGATTATGATCCAGAAATGATTTGTCGTCAGTATACATATATACATACTAGTAATAAAGCAGAAATATATCATTCATCGTTAAATCGAAGCGAATTAATGGGAAAAGAATCATCTCTAGATAATTTTTTCAATTCAATCAAAATTTTTGATAACGAAGATTTTACAAAATATCATTTATTTAAGCGCTATGTGATAACACGAGCTAATTTAAGAACGCATTTGGAACTAGATTACGACAATAGAAAAAATCACTTACTCTCTATATTATAATTTTATTTTTTTGTTTGCAAAACTGATTAATTTAATGTATAATGTTTTTGTAGCTTCTCACATACCTAATAAACTATATAATTAATAATAAACATTTTTTAATTTATACAAAAGGTATTCATAAATAAATATAATTTTGTGTAATAGTAATAAAGATAATTTAAATTTTTTAATTGAAAAAACTCGCTTATCCAAGTTTTGTATGAAAAAAATTTATATCATTTCGCTTGTCCTTGGGTAACCACCCATGGGTAAGCGAAATGGCACTTTTAAAAATAGAAAAAGTATGAGTAACTATAGACAAGCGAATATCCACCTTTTCAATTGAAAGTTTCATTTAATTACTATATTTATTTTACTATTTCATTATTAAAAATTTAAGAATAGTTATTCAAATATCAAACAATATTAAAATCATAAAAATATCTATAACAAAAAGAAGTAAGAAAAAAATTTTTATCTTTGACATAAACCACCTCAAATTGACCGATTTTAGTGGGTAAATAACCAGAGAATATGTTTTTTTTAACTTAGTGAGGAAAATGGATTTTAAATTTTTTGAGCCATAATTAATCAAGTAATTCCCAAAAAACATCCTTTTTTGGGCCTTTTTTACATAGTTTGTTGCTTGACTAACTCTTCTTAAAGCTGACGGAATAAAGTACTTTATATTTTATTTGAAAGATATAATTCCAGAATAGTGCGGAAGCCTATTCATATTGAATTTGATTAATAATTGGCTAAATAATAGTTCAAAGAGTGGTGACTATATTAAAAAAAATTCATAAATGTTAATCAGGCATAACTGAGTTTTGACTTGATGTAAGCTAATAAAATAATACATTTTATATAGAACTAATTTTAAATTTAAAAATAAGAGTCTAACGAACTTTCTAACTCAACCACAAAATAAATTCTATTAATTCGAATCTAATTTTTTTTGCCTTTTTTCCATTTTTATTGTAAAAATAAATTTTGTTTTAAACATAACTCTCTTTAAACTTGATTAATTTTTATAGTCGAATAGTCATTAAATATATTGTTTTTAAACTTAGGGGGAAAAATAAGTCCCGAAAACTTTTTGATTTATAGTTGGCTAAATTTTTTTTCGAAAAATCACTTTTTTGAACACATTTCTGCATATTTTTTTTTAAGAAATAACACTTTTCAATGTTAATAAAAATTTGTGATTTATGATTTATTTGAAAGGTACAAGTATAGAATAAAAGCAATAATCAATATTAAAAAGATTAATAAAAAATAAATTAGGTAATGAATACAATAGTGATGAGTATCTTTTTAACCAAATTAAAAGTTCTTTATATTATAACTTTATCAAAGTTATTTAAATTAAATTTAGTACATATATTAAAGACTGGTATAAAATACGAAAACTATAACGAAGTTAGTTGATTAAAAACGACAAAAGTTATTTTTAAGTAATTATTTTTTTGCTTTTTCTCACTCATATATTTGCAGAAATAAGGTAAATATGTAGTTATTCGATCAATGATATGAAATTGTTTGTACCGAATTCAAAAATATGATAAAAAGTCATTTTAATATATAGCTTGAAATGATTCCAATATTCATTTTTATTCACCTTTTAGATATGAATAAAATTTTTATTTTTAGGTGAATTTTTTAACTTAAACACTTCCAATAAAGGCAGGAGTTATAAAATGATTCTCAAACTCAGAAATATTTCTTATATTAATATGTTATAGCAATGTATTTACGAATATTTATTTTACAGAAATATGTTACTCAAATAAACAATTTTTTAACACATACTTTTTTATAATTTAGTATAAAATTGCATTTATAAAAAATATGCTTTGCAGACCAGTTCTAACCTGCCAAAAGTGGGTTTAAGGCTGGTTTAAAAAACATAAACAATTTTTAAAAATAATTTTGATAAATAATTTAAAAAAGTAATTTATATTACTTCGAATTATAAAGACACATTAATAACCGTTAGTTTTATGTAAAATTGTAAGAATTTTTTATAAAGAGTATTTATAAATATATCATTGTATCTTTATTTACAGGGTGATTTGCGTATTTTTTTCATATATTTACATAAATAACTTTGCGCATAGATAAACTACAAATATGGTATTGTAATCATTATTTAACTGAGATATGTACTATTTTAAATCTTTATATTTTGCAACAAAAAATGGATTCTGGACAGGATTGTAAACTTTTAAAATTTACACACAAACACAATCACACTATTTTTTTAATTGTCCAATCAATTTCTTCCCTGTGCAATCATTTTTTTTTAAAAACTTTAATTTTGAGTAAAGTTAATTTAAAATGTTTTTCTGTTATACTTGTATTTTTACATTTAGAAATTTAACATTAAGAATTAAAGTATTAAACATTTCAGATTTATAGCTATTGAGAATTATTACTTTATTTTTGAAATAAGTAGTTAAAAATCAAAGATGAATGTTTGGTAATTTTTTTATTGTTAGATAGAATATATACTTTTAAAACTTCTGTGTGACAGTTTTTTTTGTTTGAGCAATAAAATATTAATAACTGTATTAAAATAAGTTGTTTTATTCTGATCGTGAATTTATTTGTATTACCAAGCTAAGCTAATTAAAGAGTATATGAATATAAATTTTTACGAAAAGTAAAATAGTTAAAACTCTCAGAACTCTGATAATATTTTAAGGTAAAGAAATGGATTTATAAAAATGTTCATGTTTATATTCTAAACATTTTTAATTTTATTTCAAAATAAAAAGTTTTTTATATAGGAATAAGATTAAGCTTTACAATAATTTATTTCAAAGTTAGATATTTGATTTCTAATTACTATGACCAATGATAAAAAATATATTTCAAATAAAAAGATTTATAGTTTTAAATAGCATAATGATATGAATTGTATATAAAAAAATTATTTTTTAATTATTGTAAGCTATATTGTTATTAAAATATTTTATGATCAATTATACATCTAAGAAAAAAAAATTATTTCTTAGGAAGAAAAATAATTTGTTGGGAAAAAAAAGATTTTTTAAATAAGAAAATGATTGTACAGGAAAGAAAATGATGAGATTGTCTCTGCGTGTAGAAATATTAAAAGAAAGTAGCCGTTACGGAATTCTTCGTGATAAATTTGAAAGAGCTACGATGTATCTTGACAGGATGACTAACAGAATTAATAAAGCTGATAAAAAAAAAAAAATATGAAAGATAATACTAACTGAATTTATTATTTTTAGCCGGTTGTTTATTTAATATGTATTTTACTAGTTGTTATATAATTATTTAGGTAATTTAATCTGTAATAGTGGATGATGTGCAGGTAATCTTGATCAAGCTAGGAGGAAGGACACGATCAAATTTGTGGAAGGACGTGGCAAATATAATTAATAAATTTATTAGATAATATTTTTCATTAATAACTCTTTCTATAATAATTGTTTGATCTTATTTTTAATGTTATTGTTGCAGGGGTTTTTGTTTGATATAAACACCAGCAATAATATTTTATAATAAAAATTATTTTCTAATGAATAAAAATTTTATTTATTATTTTTTTAAATAATTTTATTATTAATTTTATTTATAAAGTTTAAATTTAAAATTGAGTGAAAAACATCACATTTTTCTATAAACTAACATAGGACATTCTTTTATAAATCACGCTAATAATTGTATATTAATCTGACACATGATTTTTTTATAAAACGTACATGTGTAGAATTGTATAAATCACATAGTGTCAGTTTATGCAAAAATGCATACATTTGTTTATATCAAACAGCTCTATGCATTTTTATTAATTATGAGAGGATGGTCAAACAAAATGCTCATGCATTGTATATTGTTTTGTATGGTGGTCGATGAAAATGAAGTGATTTGATTTTGTGTGTAGTTTTGTAGACATACTTCTATTTGATTTTTTATACAAACTTTATTTTCACTTTTTTTTAATAGATATACTCAAAAAAAATTGTTACATAAAACATCAGATCTAATTTAATACTTTTTTCTCCTGCAATAATAATAAAATTTTTTTTTTAACTTCTAAATACTTAAAAAATATATATTTATTTTTGAAAAAAAAATATTATGTTTAACAATGAAAAATATTTTTATTATTCAATATAAAATAAGTTGTATTTTACAAAGAAAAACGTTAAATATATTTCATGAAAAATTTATGTAGTTTTGAATTTAAAAATACTATCTGTTTTTCTTTAAAAAAAATGCATATTTTGTAATCCTTGTGAATTTTTCGGAAGCCGTAAAGGCTCTCGAGGCTTTTACAATATATAACGCAAGACTATATACAATAGTTTATTAAAGTGAGGCAAAAAAATATAATAAAAGTAAAAATATATTCGTTTTAATCTAACTAATGTTTTAAGTACATTTCATCCGTTTCTTATATCGTCCTCAAGGTGAGAGACGTGATCAACTTGGTAGATCATTCATAAATTTGGTTCGACACAGCACATTCCATGTTCACAATTTCTCACGTAAAATAATTAAAATTTTTCTATGAAAAACGTAATTAGTTTAATGTTATATTTTTTTCCGTGTTCAGACATTAACTTTTAACATTTTTAATGTATATTTTTAAGAACTTAAACCCGTTTAAAAAATGATTTTTGTAAATAACCTTCTTTTTATTGTATAAGTTTACAATTTTTAAGTTTGTTCTATTTTTTTAAAAAAATTTAATATAAATTTTGTTAAAAAGTTAGTTTTATTTAGTTAGTAAATTATAACAAGTATAAGGTAAAAGTGTATTTATTTTATAAAAAGCATCATATTTATCCATTACATAAAAAGATGACAAGTTAATAGCTTGTAATAATTTTATATACAAAACAGATTTTTAGTAATTTAAAATTTAATAATTTTCATGATTAAAAAATGTACCTGTTAACTGTTAATTCGGATAATTTATAATGAAACATTTTTACCGTAAAGCTTGTAAATAATTAATTCACTGTCACGAAAAGTTATGAAAATAAATAACAGTATTAAAAATCTTAGTTTTTGGTAAATATACTTTTATATTGAGATTCATTTTGCGCACTTAAAAGTATGAAAATAAATTTTGATATTTATATTGTCACTTTAACTGGTAGTATAAAAGTATCGCCCTTCCAAACATTTAAATATTTATCAAAGACTGCAAAAAATATTACTATATAATAAATAATAAGAGCTTTTCTTATCAAAATAATAAAAATTAGGAATTCATAAAGAGTCTGTTTGCTTACGTTCTCTTATGGTAGTGTGACTGTTTTATAGGTTTACCGAGGCCATCTGCTACATGTATTTCAGCGAATGCATACTAGCTAGTTCCACTTCTTTAGCCGAGTATCTTACCTAATAAAGAGGAATGTTAAAACATGCGTGTTCGATCAGAATTAAAAAAAATAAACACATTAAATTTACAATAACCTTTTATTTATGATAAACATTACCAAACAATATAAATGTAAATTACTTTTGTTCGAAGTTTGG
The DNA here is from genome assembly GCA_963280985.1 of Strongyloides venezuelensis. NCBI lineage: Eukaryota > Metazoa > Nematoda > Chromadorea > Rhabditida > Strongyloididae > Strongyloides > Strongyloides venezuelensis. Next base: position 19,681,459 of record CAUJLX010000001.1, read on the forward strand.
ATCATGGAGTGCTATACAGCACTTCCATTCTAAACTAGAGTGCTATTGAGCACCTTTAATTTATTTCTTTCCTCTAACTTATTCAAACTGATATTTCTTGAAGTATTTTTATCTTAAATACTGCTTTTTCTTTTCTTTCTCGTATTAAACTTTTTTTATTTTAATATGAGAATGTTTTTTCTTTATTCTAGCTGTTGTTAAGTAAATGTACTGATTTATACATAAAATATTATTTAAATTTGCACATATTATTCTATTTATCCGTTCTTTTCTTATCTCTTGATTAGTTGGAAAATATATTTTATTATTTATTTACATATGTAATATATTATTTATTTTATCTTTTCTCTATACCTAATGCAGGGCATTACGGAATATATTTAATATTATATTTATAAACAAGTATCTACAAAAGAAATTGTTTTTATTTTTAACAAAAAAAAAATGTAAATAATTTAAAAGTAATAATTAATACAACTATTGTTCAATTACAAACAATAAAATATTCAAATCTTTGAAAAGGGGATACTTTTATATTGCCAGGTAAGGTGTTAATACAAAAAATCAAAATTAAATTTCATAACTTTAGTGCACAAAATGATTTTCAATATAAAAGTTTATTTTTACCAAAAACTAAAATTTTTGGTACTGTTATTTATTAATTAATTTAAAACAAATAATAGGCTTTTATTTTTAATTAAAATAATAGGTTTAAATGATCGAAAAAATAAAAAACTTTTAATGTATAGAAAAAGCTGTTTCATAATAAAGTTATGGAAATAGCAGTTTTCATAATATTACATGATAATAGCAGTTCTCATAACTTTGCTAAAAGAATATAACTTTAATAATAATGTTTACAGAACATTCCTTATAAAACATTTCTTACAAAACATTCCTAACATAACTATGCTTACAAAACATTCTTTACAAAACATTTCTTACAGAATTATGCTTACAAAACTTTTCTTACAGAACATTCCTTACAAAACATTTCTTACAAATCATTTCTTACAAATCATTTCTTACAGAACTATGCTTACAAAACATTCCTTACAGAACATTTCTTACAAAACATTTTTTACAAAACATTCCTTACATAATATTCCTTACAAATCATTTCTTACAAATCATTTCTTACAAAACATTCCTTACAAATCATTTCTTACAAATCATTTCTTACAGAACTATGCTTACAAAACATTCCTTACAAAACATTCCTTACAAATCATTTCTTACAAATCATTTCTTACAGAACTATGCTTACAAAACATTTCTTACAAAACATTCCTTGCAGAAGATTTCTTACAAAATATTTCTTACAAAATTTTCCTTACAAAACTTTTCTTACAGAACATTCCTTACATAATATATCTTACAAAACTTTTCTTACAGAACATTCCTTACATAATATATCTTACATAACATTTTTTACAGAACTGTGCTTTCAGAACCACACAAACAATTTTTCCATCAAAAAATAAAAAACCCTGTAATTTTAAACTCAATATATATTATTAAATTTTACACCACACCTGTTTTCGTGTTATGTTACATATTTTTAAAAAATAACGTATGCACATTTAAAAAAAAAGAAATGCATATAAAAGGAAAAAGATAAATCAATTTATAAAAATATTCCTACATATTTTTTATATTCCTGATTTAAATAAAATCAATATACATAATTGTAACAAGAAAATATGATTAAAATTATATATTAAAATTGAATTGCATTTTATTTATAATTTGAACATAGTATTATATATTTTTGAATTTTTTATAAAATATTTTTTATATTTTATCTAAATAATTTTTTATATTCACTACGTATATATTATAACAATAATCAGTATTTTTTTATATATTGTAAAAAAATGTGTTATTAATAAACTAATCGGAATACCACTTTTCTTACAATTTTTTTGTAATTTTTCATAAATATTTTAAAGTTAAATATATTGCTTATTATTAAATATTACAAATTTATTTATAAATAAAGTTCATTTTTTATAATTTATAAATTTTGATAAAAAAAAAGCTAAAAAGATTTCTACTAGAGTTCAAGAGTAATCTTTTGAAGTCCGTGGTTTCAAAAAGATTAAAAATTAAATATGCATGATTTCTGAGAATTTGTTCTCGAGATTTAATTGAAAACAACTTTTTCTTCATATTATTGTATTTTTATAATCTTTTATTCATTTTAAAAGTTTAAAATCTAACTTAAAATATATTTTAAGATGGATAAAAAATTTTGATTTACTATATTGTTATATCTTTGTATTGATTTTTAAATATTTTTAAGTTTTGAGTTAAGTTTTTAGATAAATGTCGTTCTAAAAAATTAATGTGACATTGAAAAAACTTATTTTTATTAAACTTTTATAACAATTTATTAGATAACATAAATATTTATTAGTTAAAGTTGAACTTATTTGTATATTTATTTTTATTTTAAAGATAGAATAACAATTTTAAGTGGATATGGACTCTTTAAACATTTTTGATCATGCAAAAAAAATTGCGAAAAATACTGAAAAAGAGATCAATTTATTTTTTAAGAAGAATTATCTTAATCAACAAACAAATAGAAGGAGAAAATATAATGATAATAAACATATTTAAGAGAAGTCAGGTATCAGTGCTAACACATACACTGACATTCATCAAATTTATGACAGTTAAATTTGAAGGTAAGGATTTAGAAGAAATTGATCTCCCTTTTGCACCAGTTCCATCCTCTAGAACTAAAATGAAAGATGAACAAAATATTGCTTATTCAATAAATTTAAAAAAAGATATCGAAAAGTATATAAAAGATATTGGTGGTATAGCTGATGACATGAAAGTTCTTGAGGGCATATTATTTGTCGACGACTTTTCTTCTGGTCAAGTACTAGGACCATTTAGGTATGTTAAACGATCAGTTAAAATTTATAGCAGGTGTCTTCTTTTTTAGTTCGACGATTTTATGCTTCAAAAAATTGCTAAAAATGTTTTTGTTTTACAAAATATACTATTTTAAATAGTAAATTATCATTCAAGAGTTTTTTGGAATCTTGCTGAAATTTCTTTGCAAATTTTATTTAAAATATCTATTTATAATACCAAAACATTGTTTTTATTACATTAAAATTGTTTTTTAAATAAAATAAGAAATACCTACCCTGAAGAAAGTTAATTTTTATTTTAAAATTGTTTCAGAAATAATATTTCATACTGCCATATCGCATATAGATTGCTTAATGTTTGTAAATCATCTTCATATGGTCATTTTCGAACAATAACCGTTTGTCCAACAAAAAAGGTATGTTTATATGATGTCAGAATTTCAAAAATCTTTACAAATTATAATAAATGTAAAAATGTGGCGTAGATTTCAAAAGCATAAATTATATTATTTGTTTCTTTTCATGATTAGTAAAAAAATATACTTCAATATTAGAAATAGCAAATAAGATTTTTTAATGATGTCATACATAAAAAAGTTTTATTTTTTAAAGTTAAATAAGAGTAGATGAATTTGTAGATTAAAGTAAAATGCAATTAGCTATATCTAAATAAAACTATTCAAATACATAAGTATTTACATTTATTAGATTAATTACTTAACTTTATATTTCTTATATTATCCGTAAGATTTTCATTATTGTTTCTTTTTCCATAAAAAATTATTTCAATCATCTTATATATATTTAAAAGAATAATATATCTAAATTAAAGGTAAAAACTGATGCTTATCATACAATTGTAAAAGCTTGCTGTCAAAAATTCTCTAGTACAATTATTATCAATAATATTCCTAGAAGACTTTCATTAAGAATGGTTATAGGAGATAACCTTTTTATGATGACATTGCACAAAATTCCTATTATTTATACAAGTAAGTCAAAAAAAATTAATTATAGAATGTGCACTGTAAGTGGTTCAAATTGGTTCAAGTTCAATGTATTGTTTATTACTAAAAATTCCACTAATAATTTAATTCTTCTCAGACAGTTGAATCTATTAAGTTCCATACACGTAATAATAACATTAGATTTCTTCCAAAATTTAATAATCTCTGTTCAGGTCCTTTTCATAATCTTCTTAGTAATGGGATTGTCAATATATTTACAACAGGCATTATCCTACAGTATTTAATCCTAAAAAAGATTCAAATTGTGAGGAAAATTTAAAGATAAAAATACTTGAGGAAGCTGAGAAAATTAAAAAAGGCAATGCCTTAAGAACTGTATTTAAGGAAGGATATTTTGATATTAGCAATTTTAAACAGAAAAACGATATTTCGAAAAAACGTTCATTGAAATTGTATGCGTATCAAGTACATGTGCTAGCAAAATGTTTATATAATTATCTAGATAAAGAACATCCGGATTTAAAAAATGAAAATTCAGTTGATATAAAGATACAGGAATTTAAATGCTTACTACTAGCTTGTCTTAATCTTGTATCACTAACACAAGATTATACAATTGACTTCAATACGGCTTTTCACTTGGTTAGAAAAAATGTTAATTTTTTGTATCGCTGTGTTTTTCGTGTATTTACAAAAAAATACTAAATTAGTACTAAACTGCACAATATTTTACATTATCCTCAAATGATATCGTTTTTTAAACTTTCTCCAGTGTATTTCAACTTGGCTCGAATTGAAGCAGTTAATCAAAAGATTAAAAAAATACTTACAGGATCACATTACTCTATAAACACTTCAAAAACGTTTATAAGTAAACTTAATTTTAGAAATAAAATATGTGAAGCATTTGAAAATGATGGTAATGATGATAATATTATTTCTCATGAATATGTTATGCTTGAACTTCCAGAAAAACATGCAACATTTGGAAATAATATATCAAAACAATTTGATTCAGTTGAGAAGATTATGAATGATAGTATAATTGATGAATTTGAAGATAATGATTATTTATAGTTAGTTTAATAAAAATTTTTCTAAAAACCACTTTTCGTACTAGTCAAACATTTTTTTAAAATTATGTAGAATCAAAATTTTTACCATCCGTTTTTATTTTATTAATTAAAAGAGTAATTAAAAAAATGTATGTTGAAAAATTTAATAGTCTTGAAACATTGATACAGAGAAAACATATTAATTTTGTAAAATTGTTACATGTCTTATTTTTTTACATACATACAAATTTATATTCAGAAATTTTTATGTTTGGTAATGTTGCATAAAATATTTTTACTTAAAACAATATTAATTAAAAGGCAGTAAAAATCTTTCACTATAACATATATTTTATTTATGCATTGTATGTAATTGTTTAATTTATATTATTTTATTATTACATTTTTATACTAATGAATATGATTTACTAAATAATGGTATAATAATACATAAATAATAGATTGTATACTTCTAAATGTTATAACTTATCATTACTATAAATATTGTATTTTCTAGGAAAATATAAGTGTTTATTAGCCATTACAATTTTTATATGCTTTTTTTCAATTACTTCTGTTTAAGATTTATTGTTAAAAGATTTTCTCTATAGAAAAAATCATCAAAGTCATATTTATACATATGATTAAAATTTTTTAGCATCTGAAAGATAAAGTTACTTATAAAAAATATAGAAAAATTTAAAAAGTATATGTAAAAGATACCTCAAAAAAATTTAAATTATTGGTAAATATTATTATATTTTTGTTTTCTACTTGATTTAGTAATAAAATTAAATCATTAGCTAATGCCAACTCAACTGTCATATTAATTCTTATTTGTTTTCCACCGTTAAATGTTGTACCTTCTCTATCCTCCCCTGCAAACGATACAAATTGGTCAAAATCATTTGTATTTACTTTTATTGCTGCTTTTGTAAAAGTAGATTCTAATAACAATTTAGCCAACATATGAGGATCACGATCAATATTTAAATATTCAATATTTAGTTTTTTTTTCTCCAAAACCCATGTCTAAAAGCATTTGGCATAACGTTTGACATTCATTATTTGTTTTTTTTTCTTCTTTAAATCTATTCATCAAACAATTAAAATCAGCCTTTTCATGATACTTTAAACTAGACATTTTTACGTTCAGAAACTCAAGATTTTCATCTTTCTTTAATTTCAATGTCTCAGATGAAAAGATGTACTTCTGAATAACTATTTCTGTTTCATCTTTTTCTTTTTCCCATGGTAATGCTCCGTACTTCATTCTATATGCGATATACAGAAGACTATTAAGATCCCCTCTAAACGACGCTGAACATCCCTCATGTACATCATTACATTGAAATAAAAATAATGGATTTTTATTTTTAGCAATATCTTCTGAATCTTTATCTTGACATAATGAGTAGTCTTTTGAAAATTGAAAATTATGAATTACTACATTTAATGATTTGTTTTTTTTTAACGGCTATACTGTCATATGAAATATTTCCATGTGCTATATTATGTTGATGAAGAAATTGTAAACCTTCTAAGACAGAAAAAATTATCTTATTTATCTCTGAATCATTTAAATTAGGATAATCACTGATTTTAGATTCAAGTTGATCCAAAAAAATATAATGACAATTATCATTTATTTTGCCAATTGAAATTAACTTCGGGAAGGGAATGTTATCATTTTTGGAAAGAATTTTTGACGTTAATTTTATTAATAATATCATTATAAACAGTAAAATCCATGTTTTCATTACCACAAAATATAATATTATATCTTATTTTAGAAGGAAAATCTATCGTTAAGTACCTTTTTGAATAAATTACATCAGTAACAATATTCTTTATGACTAGCTTCCCAGGAAAATTTGGAACTGCTAGTGGAATATTGGCATCAAATTGATTAAAAGTTGACACAATAATTATAAAACAATATCAAAAATCACCAGTAATGTATTAAATATTTTTATTAAAATAACAATAATTAAATAAAAACACAAATTTTTATTCATTTATCATTGATAATATAAATTCTTTTTTATAAAATAGCAATAATTTGCACAAACACAAATTTTACATTTCCTTTTAAAATTAATTACGTAATATTATATAAATTTTTGCATTGTTTCAATAAAAAATTTCTCGCTATGCCATTTTCTAACAATCGTGAATCTAATCGTACAAATTTATGGAACAATGTTGAAGAATCTTTTATATTCACACAAATTTTCCAATCAAGAAATTTTGACGAAAAATATATTGAAAAAACTGTATGCAATAAAAATAATTTATTATTAAATATCATTTCTTTCATAAAAGAAAATAATGATGATAAAGAAATATATATGGAAACAAACGAAAGCCAGAGATTTAAATGTTTATTTAATTTTCTTTATAGAATTCATGTTACCTGTTTAGATGAAAAATATAGAAAACGACGTTTAACGGTACACATATTCTTAACGCTTTTTGAAAGACACCTCAATATCACTACGTACTCCATAGATCGAAATAGATTTAAAAACAACTTTAATGCAAAATGGCACAGGAATTTAAGTGGACAAATAGAGTAAGAAAAAATATAAATAGAGTCAGATAAATTCAAGAAATTTTTGTAAACACGAAAACAAGTTATGGTATGAATTAAGCTAAATTTAATATCATTCATTTATTTCGTGATTTTTCGGTGTAATCTCTATCATAAAATATATATGTTATATAATAACTATTTTATTTATATAATGTAAGTAAAGAAGTAAAAAAATCATGAATAAAAGTGGCTATATCATTGTATATATAGTCACATATACAAAAGTATAGCTAAAGAATGAATGTTATGTCACAATATATATATGATGATCATATATGCGATACATCTTTTATTTTTATATCTATTATATCGCGTTTATTTTATTGTCTTGTATATTTAGTTATCATTGTATATTTTTTTTAAGTTATACACCATTTAAAAATAATAAAATTTTAACTATGAGTAAATAAAGAATATTTTAATTAAAAACAATTTAAGCAAATAACAATATAAATAACATCTTGTGAACTATGGGTGTTGTGTTAGATCAAATGTATATAACATTCTTTCAATAGAAACACGTCTATCAACTAAAAAAGTATAGAGTGAACGATAAAAAATATTTTATTAGATCAGTTAACTTCGTGAATAACCATAAATGCTTTTTAAACTTAAAATTATTTATATTGTTATATTTTTTTTTAATCTTTGCTTAATAAAATATTTGATAAACTTACTTGTTTGTTTATACATTATATAAGATACTATAATATCTACTATCACTTAAACTTTAAAAAAAAATTTTATGACTACTTTGAAAGTACTAAATATTTAATCTTAAGAAAATGATATTTTTACTTTAAAATAATTATTAATGATGTCTTATCTAACAAAGAAAACCTACAACAGTACAATTATACTGAAAAAAATCATAAAATGAACAATGATTAAAGTTAATAAATAAATTTATCACTAAATTTTGTTTAACACGTTCTTCTTCCAAATTAATCGTGTCTTTTTTCCAAACTTGGTCAAAATTATTTACACATTATTCACAATATTTTTATACATTTTTTTTTAAATACAAGCTGATAATTTACAAATATAGAATATTATCTTAAATGCTTTTGTTAATTAAATATTCTCATTGTAGAAAAATCAAAGTGTATGCTTTTTTATTAATTGCAACAAATATTATGAAGACAGCCAATATTTGATTAATCATATCGTTCTTCAAATTTATTTGCAATAAATAGTACTAATTACATTTAACAAATTATTTTTATTTTATCGGAATAATGATAACGTATTTTAAAAAATTATTTAATCAAGATAACATTGTTAAAAATATAAAATATTTTTTAAATAAACTATGGCTATTTTTTATATTTCATAATTGAACATAATTGATGAAATTCTATGTTCATGATATTTAGAAAATAGATAAAAATAAGTTGCTTAATTAAAATCAACAAAAGTAGTAGAGATATCTTTTATTTTTCAAAGTTATATTAATTTAAAGTTTAAAAGTATTAAAATTTAAAATAATTCTAAAAAATCCAAATTTCTTTTTAAACCTTGTAAAAAATATTTATATGTATCTTGTTTACAAATAAGTTATATGGCACATTTTCATTTTAAATATAAATAGATTTATATATGCAAATATCGAAAAAGTTTTTAGCAAGTGAAATGTATTCAAAATATAGACTAATTTATTTAATGAATGCTCACAATTATATAGTATAACAATATTTAAATTTAATAATATTATATTTAAATATTACAGCAAGTAACTCTAAAATTTTGTTTACCGTCTAAAACTATTCTAAATCTTTTTTAAAAATGCAGAACTAAAAAGAAAATAATAATTTCATTTTTACTTAATTTTTAACAATCGAATTTACAAAGAAAAAAAATAAAAAATTATTCATTTAAAAATTTTTAAAGTGAATTTATTAAACCGTTTTGTACAGAATCAGACATTGTGCTTACTAGAGTTAACATAATTTTAAAGTTTTTTAATTCAGAATGAAAAAAAATGCTCTAAAAGGCATTTACTAATTTTTTCAAAATATAAAATGTAATCTTATAAAAGACAAGTGAGGATGTAAATTTCGAATAAACTCGTCAAAAACATACAACTTTTGACTAAATTGATCTCTTTTATAAATTACATTTTATTAAGTTATCTTTTAGTGTTGAGCGTTGGTATTTTTAATAGTTTTTAAATTACTACTTGAAAACTTTAATTATGGTGTTTTTATAATTTTTTGTTGTTGTATTTGAATTAATTAACACTTTACTGTATTTTCCAACAGATTGTTTGTTTTTTGTCTTACTGCATATAAAACCTTGAAAAATTACAACAGTTATATTTATTATATAAAAATCCGACTTCAAAATATTGATTTTTTTAGTATCTACAACAAAAAGAAAAAGAATAAAAATTTTGTCTTTGACATAATTTTGTTTAAAGTTGACCGATTTTAATGAGTAAATAACTAAATGATGTGTTTTATTTCTTAGTAGGAAAAATAGATCTTAAATTTTTTTGGACCATAATCGGCTAAGTTATCTCAAAAAACACTCTTTTTTACATGGTATTGTTTTATGATAACTCTTCTTAAAGTTAACGAAATAAAATGCTTTATATTTCATCTGAAAGGTATAATTTCAGAATACTGCGAAAATCTATTGATATTAAATTTGTTTTATAATTAACTGAGTTGTGGTTCAAGGAGTAGTAACCATTCTGTAAAAAAAATTAAAAAGTTTAAAAGCTATGACTTAGTTATAATTTGATGTAAACAAATAAAATAATACGTTTTATTTAGAACTAAGTTTAACTTAAAAAATTTGTGTCTAACAAAGTTTATAGCTTAACAATGAAAGAAGTTGTATTAATTTAAAAGTAAAATTTTGCTTTTTTTCTATTCTTACTGTAAAAATCAGTTTTGTTCTAGACATAACTCTTTTCAAACTTGATCAATTTTAATAGTCAATAGTCATTTGATGTATTTTTACCCAACTTAAAAGGAGAAAATAAGTCTCGAAACTTTTGGTTTATAACTGGCGAAATTATTTTTCGTAAACATCACTTTTTTGGACACATTTTTGAATAGTTTTGTTTCAGAAATAACTCTCTTCAACGTTAACGAAATTTTAAAGTTAGTAAACTTTATTTATTAGTGTGTGTGTACCTATAAGAAAACACGAAAATAAACAATATCACAATAATAATATGATTGTTTTTTAAATTAAATTAAATTTAGTTGACAGTATACTTAGAGTTTTTCATTCTTTTTGAATTATACGTACCTTCTTTTATACTGTCTACTAGTTGTTAACTAATTTAAAAGAGACAAGTATGGAATAAAGGGTAAACACAGCAGAATTGAAATTGATACCAAATTAGAAAAATTATGAGTTAATATGTAATAACTATTTTTTGGTAAAAATCAAAAAGTTAAATAACTATTACTTAATTGAAACTTTATGAAATTATCTAGTCTTATTTTTTTATATAGATTTAAGTCTAACTTTAAATGAAACTATTGCGAAGTTTATAGCTTATTAAGAAAATGATCTATGTTAATTTTAATGTTATTTTTGCTTTTTCATTTTTACTGTAAAAATCAATTTTGTTCTACACTCAAAATTTTAAAACTGTTGTTTTGACAAACACTGTTCAATTATAGGTACTGTTTGAGTAAAGCGTGCTTGTCACGTTGGCTGTAAATGTGTCATCAAGAATAAGGATATATGATATATAAGATGTTATGTCATCGTTAGAATGTTTCCCAACTTGTATTAACATTTACAATTTTAGGCTTAGATGTTAAGTTATTCAATAACGTACTAACATTAGATAAACCTCGACGAGAAGTAGGAGGTAAGTTAATGTCTTTATAATTATTATTATTGTAATTAAGGTTTTTTTCTGTGAAATAAACTTGTATTTAAACAGCTAGAGATCACGAGGATTACTTAAACAGGTATTGTAGAAAGTTATAGTCATTTTGACAACCAATTATTTTATTTTTTATTACACTCACATAATAAACAAAAAAGTATCAATTTTCTAGAAAACCTTATAAATTTTTTGTAAACGGCATGTTTTTTGAAAAAAAAAAGTATTAACAGTCAAAATAGCAAACATACTTTTTATTATTTTTTATATATTTTTATATAAAATAAGCATACATTTCTTAAAAAAAGTACTGGTCATTTTTAAAAATTTTTTTAGCACTTTTATTAAGAATGTACATGTAGTCGAAACGATATACATACATTTTTTTTATAATTTACTATGTATTTTTCTAAATTTTAAGGATGTTTTTTATTAAAGATTATGTATAATCAGTGCAAATTGTGTTTTTTTTTGTGAATTGATATATAATTTTTATAAAAATGTATATTAATTTTTTTAAACTATTAGTGATAAAGTGAAATCCTATGATTTTTGAAAAGCACTTAAGAAAGATTCAAAGTGAAAGAATAATTTTATAATTTTGAGTTTTAACAACTTTAAAAATTTATTAATTATGATTATTATAAACGATAATTATTCATTAAAAGTAATAAAATATGTATATAATTATTTTAGACTTGTATAATCTTTTGAAACATGTTTTTTGTAATTTGCATATTATAATTTAATAAAATTATAAATAATAGTTATAAAAAGACATTTATAATTATTAAAAAACCACTTTTAAAATACATTGAACTTTAAAAATTACTCACGTTTTTGAATTTTGTTAATTTATAAATATTTTTGTTAAAAATAGTTAAAATTAATACAAAAAAGTGCAATAGTATTTAAAAAGATTAAAAAATCACTTCATGACAATATTAATTGTAAAAACATAATTCTTACATGTTTAATTTACTATTTTAGTGTTTATGATTTACACTTTCCCGTATATTTTATGCAAAATATAAAAAAATCAACAATTTCTGTTAAAATTATGAATTTTTGGCATTTTTTTTTTTTCTGCTAGTCGTTTTTACTTGTTATAAAATCATCTTTTTGTATTGTTAATTTAGAAAAAAAAATAAAGTCTAATCTTAAAGATTTATCACACATTAATGTTAATGTTACTATTCGCTTACAAAAAAGTTATGATAAATTATCACAAATGTACGTACATGTCTGTAAAAAATGTATAGGTAATGTCGTTTTAACAAAATATGCACATTTTATAAGAAACGTAAATACATTTTTATAAAAAAATATCGTAAATTAATATAACAAATATGTATGTCGTTTCAACATTAGATACAGTCAAAACAACATACATATATGTTTTTTAAAATAAACAATACATTTTCTAAAAAATTCACAAACAATAATAACTAAAAGTATATGAATATATGGAAAATGATATTTTATTATGTAATTAAATAATTTGAAATTTATGTTAACTAATATATTAATTTTTTAAATTAAGTTTACTAAAAAATTTAAGATTACTTAAATTTATTTAAAAATTAAATGAATATTTTATTTTTTAAATTCTATATCAAAGGGTTAAAATGTATATGTCAAAACGACAGCTTTCATTTTTAAGTGTAGAAATCTTTTCTCTAATTCCTGAACCCAGTATTCTAAGATAGTTTGCGTATATTCGTAGACACTAACAGAACTTATTTTAAAATTTTTTGAATCTGGGAACACTTTACTCAATTGTTTGTAATTATATAAAAAAACGATGTATTCATTATTGTAAAGTGATGCAATTTTTATAAATAATATAATGAAGAAGGCTATATTTATACTCTATAATTTTCATCATTCTAACAATGTAGGGAAATCTTTTTTTTATATTTCATACCTTATTTCGATAAATAAAGAGAGCTATTTAAAAGTAACATAGATTAATGATTATTGCTAACTAAATAAACTAAAAATTTTAAAAAACTGTTTTTTTAATGAGATAGTAGAAATAATAAAGTTATTATCATATTATTTAAACTTTCAGCGGGTTTAGACGAAATTAAAGTTTACCGATTTGATTTTTCTTCATCATAAGAAATTCGACTTAAATTAGAAAATAATATAATTATTAAAAAATTATAAAAACTCACATTTATATAAAACAATTTTATGAAATCCTTATAAATAATTTTTTTTAATATCCAACATAGTTCTTAAACGATATAATGGCGCAAATTATGTTTATTAATAGTGTTTTTATTGAAACATTATTGATTAATGAAGTTTTTTTGCAAGTCTCAATTTGAGTTAATATTTGATATGTTGGTTTACAATTATGCTCTTTCCTTTAGCACTGAGACTTTTATATGCTACTTTAAATACGTCGGCTTCTTCACTTATCAATAAATTATGTCATTTATCAAAAACTTTATTATTTAAATCTCATTTAATTAGTAAGTTGTATCTACTAACTTTATTGTCAAATGACATTAATATTTTACCTAAAAATAACTGTTTTTTATTCACTTTTCTACAAAAAATTGTTTAACAGCTTTTTTAATGAATAATAATTTAACAATATTTATATAAATAACTTTTTTACAGAAAGAGTGGAAAACAGTTTAACATTTTTCCAAAAATTAGTCATGGTTTAAATATGAAAGTGTTGTAATGTTTTAAATTATAAAATATCAAGAGACCAGATTAGCGTGACAGATACAGAAAAATTACTAATTTTTTTGTGATAAAGAATGTATAATTTGAATTTAAATTAAAAACCATTTTTAAAAAATTTTATTTTACTAGAAAAGTATTGATCTAAGATATATTTAAGAAAAATATAGAATTTAACATTTTTACTATTAAAAAAATATTAAAAAAATTGAATAAAACTTTTAAATACTGTGGTAAAAATTTAAAAGACATTTTTTACTAGTAGACTATATTTTAGGGGGAAACCACAAACTGATTACAATTTAACAATAAAAATCGAAGCATCCGTACGAGTTAGAAACTAACAAGTGTTTTCTTTTACGATTTATATATGTTAAGAGTCACAAAATGCAATACACTTAGAAAACTTTGTAGTATAACTTAACTACCTAAAAATAAAATGATTATATTTAGTAAAAACAGTTATATTATTATGTCATAAAAGTTTAAATAACAATTCTTGTATAAACATAACCATTATATGTAAAATCTATAACTTCCGGAAGTACGGACTTAAATGACAAAGGGTCATAAAACGAAATATTATAAAGATTTTTTTACTAAGTATTAAACAATTAAACTTTATAATATGATTTATTAAGAAATAATTTTAAATGAAAGTTTATTGTAATATATTAATTTATATTGTAACTTTTCGTTATTTAATCTTACATAGTGAAAAATCTGATTGCTACTTTGTAGTGTACAATAGTAAAAAGATTGTAATTCTCTAGTAAAATAAAAAAAGACGAAATACCCGCAAGTAATTTAAATGAGATAGCTAAAGTGGTCGTAAGATACAAAAAAAAAGAGTGTCATTACAATCACATACACATATATATATTCCAAAAATAACTTTATTTTGTTCATTTACAAACTACCTAAAGATGTTGAAATATGTAGTCAGATTTCGATAACTCCTAACCTTTAATATTTTCTCAATTTTACCACATAATTAATTTGTCATTTATTGTCTAACATTTATATATTTTTGTATATTTATTTAACATTATATAATTTAATTGTAGAGAAGTTATTAGGTTGGCTAAGCACACCTCAAGAATTTATAAACTTGAGAATACACGTATTTAAATATAAGTTAGATTTTCAATATTATAAATTATTGTATTAATTTATTCCTCTACTAGGTTGCTACTAATATTTAAGTATAATAAAAATTCGTTATATCTTCTTTTCGTTATTTTAATTGTCCAACAAAAATAATATTTATCTTAATCTTATAAAATTATAACGGTTCATTGTTATAAAAATTTTAATATTTAAACTTTATTTATAGCAACTTTTTAGATAATCTTTTTAAATTTAATTTACAATACAAATAAAAAAATTGCCATACTAAGAAATGACGTTCTATTATTACTTCATTCAAATTCCATGATATAATGAAATGTAGTTAATAAGTATAAAACTGAACAATATTACTTTAATGTTAAAATTGCTTAATGTGTAAAAAAATTGTAGAAATAAAAATATATTTGTGTATTGCTAAATTAATTAACACTAACAAATATTTTTTATCTATTACACTAAATAGTTTCTTTTACGAAGACTTAATATATAAACGCTAGTATTTTAATATTTATATTTTTTAAATTCACAGTTTTTTCTTGATCTATTCTTGCAAAAACATATTAAAATAATATTTTTCAACTTTAATTTTAGCATTATAATTGTTTATTAATATTTCAAAGAGAATATTCAAATGCACTGTAATTTATGATGCGTATAAACATTTTCTGCAAGTTAATCAAAGCATACTTAAATAAAAAAATATTATTTTAGTATATTTATAGTATAATCAAAAATGTAGATAATAATGTATTTAAACTACGTTAGATATATATTACTTTTATGACTTGACAATTATTCAAACTAACATTTTATTTCCTAGCAGTAAAATTTTTTTCTGATTGTGAATATAATTTTGCAAATGTAGGATTTTACTTAAATATAAAAGAATACTTGAATTATTGTAAGTATAGATATCACAATAAGCTAAATTAGTGAAATATTAGAGCATTTTAAATTTATGCCTTCAACAATAATGTTTGTGATATAACAATTGACCTAAATATATTGCTTTTTTCTGTTATGCAGGAAAAAAAACGCTTTTAACTTTTCTGTCTTTTTTACTTCAAAAAGAGTGGTTAAAATAAAGTATATCAAGAATTATTGTTTTACTAATATAAACAAATATAATATTTAATTTGATTTTTGTTGATAGATAAATGTGTTATTGATTTTTCGTCAATAAAAACAAGGAATTATTTGAAATTTTAATTTGAATAATATACAATATGACATTAACTATACAAAAAAAAATTTATTAAAGTTATTACATTTCATAGAAATGTTTTTCTTAAGAATTGAGATTTACAATCTTTTGGTAATATTTTAGATTAATAACATTAGAAAAAAATGATATGATAAACAAAAAAATAAAGATTTACCAATTTTCAGTTTTTAAATAATCATTTCTATATATAACCTACCAAGTCTACTACAAAACTGTTAACAATTGTTTTAAAATCTAATCTTTTATAAAAATAGTTTTAATTTAGAATTGTTTATCTCAATTTTCTGTAAAGCAATTTTAATGTATTTTTAAAGAATTATAAATGAATAGTTTCTTTATGAAATATACAATGTAAAATCAACAAATTATCTTAATTATGTTATAATTATCAACAATCTAATTATTCAGAAATTAACTTAGATTGTTTTTACGATGTAATTTAAATATTTTTTATTAAACAAAAAAGTTCTAGTAATATCTCTTTTAATAAAAAAGTAATTACTAAAATTCAACAAGTAGAAAATGCTTTATCAATTTTAAAAAACATATAGTGTTACTATACAAATAATAATGATAAAAATTTTGATAAAACGGGATAATATGAAAAAATTAATTTCTTAAATTAAATCTACAAGAATAGTTTTAAGAATTTTAGAAATGACAGAAAAAAATTTTCTATTTAAATTTACTTTTTTCAGTAAAAAAATTATTTTAATGAATTTAAATTTGTACTTAAGTTTAGCAAATATAGAGGACAATTTTTATGAAAAGTATATAAAATCAAGAGTAACAAATTTTCTATCGATTGACTACAAAAGTTTTATTTATAAAATTTTTTTAGTCAGAAAATTTATGAATAATAATTGTTCAAATTTTTAAATGCTAAATATTTTAAAAACACATTTGACATGCTTGTATTCATAAAAAATGATTTTATATGTTTTTGTGATATATCCTGCATAACCAATAAATATAGAAAACAGAAGATATTTTAGCAATTAAAAAAAATAATTCATTTAAAAGAACTAATTTAAATCTAAAATAATCAATAAAAGACGGCAAAAAATAGTCAAGTAACCATTTCGTCTATAAACTTGATAGTGAAATTTTTCATTTTAGAATATTTATAAATAAACTTAAGAAAATAGTTAAAGTTAGAGAGTTCGTTAAAATCTTTATTTTTTCAATATTCTCTATAATTACTTTGTGAATAGTATGTTAAGTAAAGTTATTAAACTTCATTACTGTTATAATTATATTTTATTATACACATAATTCAAATTTATTTTTTCCAATAATAATTATAAATGGAAAGTATTCATTTATGTAATCGATATAAGTTTTGATAACTTTATAATTTTTAATTTTTAGTTAAATAAATTTTCAAAACTTTTTATCATACTTTCTTAAAGCGCCTTTTATAATAAGAATATTTTTTATTTAGGCTAAAATAACTCTTAGATGTAAATTTCTATATTATCAAAAAATCATAAAAACATTTAACACTTTAAAAATACGAAGTTATCCTAAAAATTACCATCAAATAATTTTAACATTGTTTTATCCAAAGCATCAATAGTTCTAATTGTTAAGCACTAATATTTACCAATGTTTGCAAATATTTTTTGCACTTTTGTTTTATATAATTCGATAACCAAGGGAAATTTATTTATGACATTTTCATAAAGTTCAATGATTTGCTATTATCATTCTCTTTAATAAAAATATCTAGTGCATCACATTCTTTTTCATATTTTTTTTAAAAGCAAATAGATGATAATAAATAATGATGTTGAATAAAAGTTTATGATTTATGAGTTCTAGATATTATTCTATCGAAACCTTCAGTCAAAAAAGAAATTATCTATGAAAATAAAATGATATTTAAAAGGTGTAATATAGAATATTGAGAATTTTAATAAAATAATTTTCTTTATTTTAAGAAAAAAATGCTAATTGAGAAGACATCATGAGAAATTTGTGTTGTTTCTAATAAAATGTATAAACTTCAAATAATAAAAATACATTTTTTATGTCAATATAAGCATGAAGTGTATTCTTTGGCTTTCGAAAATAAAATTTACTTCAACAATACACATACTAAGATAAAAAATTTAGTAAATTACTACATTTTATATGTTACAAAACGTCAACAAATTTCTTAAAAATTTTTATAGAAAATTTATAAAATTTAAAGACTTTTTCTTAATTAAGTTCATCATTAATAGCCGTCAATAATTTATTCAAAATTTAATTGTTGATAATTAATTGCATCATAAACAAGAAATCGGAATTTGAATATTATAGAAATCCTTATATATATTTTGCTATATTATATTTTCAGAATATTATTTAATTAAAAGAAATAATTATTATATATTAAACAAGTTTAAGGGTAACATTATTGAAATAAAGCTAAAACACATAATAACGCTAATAATTTAGTAAAAAATGTATAATATCTAACAATTTTAAATATATTATTTTAGTATTTAATACTTTTGATGAAAATGTAATTTAAAGTTTATAAAATATAATCGTAACAATCTTAATATTACATTTATATTTAAAAAATATAAATTAGTGAAAAAATGAATGAACTAAATTAATAGTTACGAAACTTACCAAAGTTTTTCACACAACAAATAGTAATTCACAGATTTATACAAAGCGTAGTAATTTTGTCTCATTTAATAAAAATTACAATATTTTTGACTTTCAATTCATTATATTACAGTTATTTTATATATAAAATAAAAAAAATAATTAAGAAGTATTTAAATAGGCTGCTAATTTTCAATAATGCTTTTTTAAATTAAAACTTATGTTATTTTTTACAATACATTACAAATATAAAACATTAAGTTAATTTGAAGTAAAATTATAAATGAAATATAGAAATTAATCATGCGCGACATTTGATAAGAGATTGTATCATATTCGGACAACAATAATGCCAGTCTAGGAATGCCGAAAGAGAAATGTATAAAAACAACTCTCACTGCTAAATATATTACAAAGTTTATTGTATCTTTTATCAATTACTGAGAAAGTCTTTACTTTATATAAAACTGTTAAAACTTAACGAATTCAGAGACCTCCCTCTAGGGGCCCAAGAATTATATAAATAATTTCATAAAGAGCATTTATTAACATGTCACAGTATGTTATTAATAAGTTTAGACAAAATATTTAACATAAAATTTTAATTTATTATAAATTTCTACTCGTATAATAGTCTTCTTTTAAAAAGTCATCTTTTAAGATTAATTAAAAAATAGTAATTAATAAAATAATACTTTGAAATATTTATGCATGTGTATTTAAATAGTTACTGTTTCGTTACTATTGTTATGTTATTTTTAATTTCTAGTCTTAATTTTCTTATAAGATTGTTTTGAAAATTGATTTTTGTTAAAATTCTTACAATTTTACGCAAAATTTACTCCTACTAACATATTTCAGAATATATTATAAAAACAAGTTAGATTCTAAGATAAACACAATATAACAAGAAATATAAAGAGTAATTAAAAGTTACATTACTTCAAAATGTCGAATAGATAAACTTTTGTAAAAGAGAAGGCAAAATTTATACGGTAACCTAATACTATGTGACATTTAAAATATTCTTGTTGTCACTTGATATTTTAGAAATCTAAATAAAAATTAATTTTTTAATAGGTGGAACATTTTTTTTACATTTTGCCAACATTTGTCAAAATTTGTCCTTTTTATTATTCAAAGTTTTTTTTTGAAAAAATGTTGAACAATTAAATCTTCAAGGTACTATAAAAATAACATTTCACTAAAATGTACAAGTTTTTGTAGTTATTAATTTGCTTTTACTTAGCAAAAGTTATTATTATCTAATTTACTTAAACTTAATTTATTTAACAGTCAAACAATAGTTTAAAAAATGCATATAAAAATATCAATATATAAGGTGACTCGCTTAAGATCTTTCAGATATACTCATGAATAACTCAACTTATTTTAAAGATACACGTATGATATAAAAATATTTTGTAGCCAAGATACATGCCAATACAATTTTATAAATTTTGTAAAGGTATCTGAGTCCTGTGAAAGTTATGAATCATAGAAATAAAACTGCAATTTTAGATTTAAAAAGAAGGTTATATTTAAATATCAAAAATATATTTAAATAATTATTAATAATTATGAGAAAGAAACTACTTTTTTAGATATTCTTAAAATATCATTGCAATAAAGGATGGCCAGCGCAAAACCTTCAGATATTTGTATATACAACTCCTTATATTCATGAATTATATATGTATTATTATAAAAATTTTGTAACTAACGTATATATAATTCTAGTTTCATAAATATCATAAAGAAATCTTGATTACATTTAGTTTTACGGACTTTAGTTACATTTTTTGAATTTCAACTAATGTGAATTTTTATATAGAAAGATATTCCAAATAATTGTTGCTTATTGTCAAAAAGTAAGTTCTTTTTTATCTATTCTTAAAATATTATTTAACATATAAGTCGAATAATTATGATTAATTCTTTAACATAAAAAATTGAATTTTTTATAAAATTTTGTGGAACAATTTTTAAAAAAGTAAAATTTTTATTTAAATTGTATCGGGCATGTAAAAATGCTTACAATATATATTCTTTATATTATTTAAATTTATGTGAATATTATTTAAAAAGAGAAATTTTATTCATGTTTATATTTAAATTTCACTAAAAGTTTTAATAGTATTTTTACACAATAAATGAAGTTTTTTATTCAACATTTATAATATTATTAATTATAATTAATTTTTAAAAAATTATGATTTAGCAAAGATTATCATTACCACACTTTTGGTTAAAAAGTAAAATATTTTTTCCAACATTTAAAAAAATTAAACTAAATGTTATTAAAATTAATGATATGCGTTATTTAACATACTATTACTTATTTGATCATTACTCAATAAACTGTAATATCTTTTTTTACTCAAACATAAAAAATTTTTAAAATATTTTTACTACCATATCATATTTTGCTTAGCTATTATTAAAAAAACATTTTTAAGTGTCTTTTTAAAGTATCGTATGTTTATTCTTATTTTCAAGAACTTTATGTTTGAAATATCAAAAGCTAATAATCAAAAAATAGTATAATACCGTGGTTATTTTTGTAAATAAAGCAGTATCAATATCAAACATTGAGTAAATTTGCACACTTTCCCTAATTTAAAAAAATATTATGAAGAAAGTCAATATTTGACTAATCATAATTTTTTCTAAACGTCATTGTGTAAATGGTATTATATTCATTCGAGAGTTATTTTTGTACTCTATTAGAAAAACAACAGCGTATTTTTTAAAATTATCTTATCAAAATGTTTTTTTTAAAAAACATAAAAAATTTGGCAAAAGTTATGATTATTTTTGTTCATAAAAATTTAATATGATGATTGGAATATATGTTTTTAATATTTTAGAAATAAACAGAAAAAAAGTTGCTCTCTCAAATTAAAGCAATAATAAAAATATTTTATCTATATAAAAGAGATACATTAATTTGAAGTTAAAAAATGTACCTACATATTGAATATCAGAAACTTTTCTCAAAAATAAAGTTTTTTTTGAAGTTAGTAAAACAATAATAGCCTGCAGCTTAGTAACAAAATAGTTATAATAATACATTTGTATTCTTGGAATAAACAAAATTATCTATACAACTATCTGGAAAGCTCTACACGGGCTACCCTTTATTTTTTATTTATTAAATTAAATCATTTTGATTGTGACATTTTATTTAAAAGACTTGAAAGTGATAAAATGGCATATAATTTACTTTTAGAATAAATCTTTCTGTGATCGGAGTTATAATGAAGAAAATAAAAAAATATATATTATTTTAATAATAGCTATTATTGAACAAAATTTTAAAATTGTTTTTATAGAATTTGATAGTGAATATTTTGAAGTCAAAAAATTTTAGAATGTCATAAAATTCATAATATAAATAAATATTCTATATTCCATATGCTAATCGCTTAGAAAACGTATTTTTAATCTTAAGAAAAAAACGTAAATGAAGATCTCAAGTAAACTAATTAAAAATATTTAACTATATCTTATTTTTAAAATTTTATTTTATTATGCAAGCTACCTTTAGATGCTGAAAAAAATATTCTATACACATATAAAATTAATACTTGTAAGATTATATTTTACTGTGTTTATTTATGCTTTTATGTTTTTGCGTTAGAATTGATTGGTCGTTTTTTATATACGAGTTAGTAGAAAATGGAATTTGACAGTCAACTACATTAAAAATGCTACTTTTTTGTACAATTGGCAACATCTTTTTTACCAATTTACGCCATCTATGTACATCTTACGACTGTTTTTTTTTCAGACGGTAGACATTCGCTTGTTCATTGGGTAACAAAATGACTTTTTAAATAGCATACAAAATTTGAACAAACGAAAAAGCATTTTATTTACCAACTTATTTTTAATTATTCCATTGGATTAAATTCACACAAGAATACATCTTTGCTAGCGACTCCTATGTTAATTAAATCAAAAAGTGACAATAAAAAATTAGTTTGTCCGTGGTCACCGATGATCAAGCGAAAAAGCATTAAAAGAAGAAAAAAATATGGGTAACCATTTACAAGCGAATATCTATCGTCTGAAAAAAGATGGCGCAAATTGGTAGAAAAGATGTCGCCAATTGTATAAAGATGTAACAAATTTTAAAAGATGTGGCATATTTGATGTAAATATTTTTAATTCTGGGGTTCTAAGTTAGTACTTAATTTTAAAATTTGCTCATTTATTGAAAATTTGATATCTCTAATATTGAAATTTTCCTAAACTGCACCAAAAATTATATCAATATCTATTTGTAGTTATATTTATTGTTTTTTAATGTTTTAAATTTAAATATTTATTCTCTAACAATTTGGCGTGATAGTTTTTAGTATATAAGGAAATTTGTCTTTAATGATATCAAAGTAGAATATTAAAAAATGCAATTTATTAGTACTTTAATAATATTTTTAACTCTTTTAATATCTAAAAGTATTATATCATATTTGTTCACTAACAACTATTATTTTGAAGTACAAACTATGTGTAATGTTACAAATGAGACAGTCAAACTATATCTATATAAAAAACAACTTCCTCAAAGTGAATTTTTGGGTAACAACTCTGGTGTTTGTGGTAAAAAATATAATCTTAATGCAACAGTAGAAGAGCTAGATTTTTATTGTAAGTAAAAACATGAAAAATAATAACTTTATTGACAGATCTTTTTTTTCTTATAATTCATACTGTAAATACATCATCAAATGACAATGAATTTTATGTATATAAAAATTGTACTCGAACTAGTTTCAAACGATATGATTATTATTATTATTGTAATGAAACTTCAACCAACTCAACTAAAAACTAACATATTGGCAATAAAAAAAAGTTTTTGGATAATAGCAATGAGTTTAAAGTTACATTTTTATTTATAAAAAATAAGTTATTGCGTAGTCGAAAACATTTACAAAAATTTAAATTTAGTGAAGTAATGTCACTAATTATTATCGTTTTGAATAAAAACCCTATCAACCATCAAGACCCAAAGTTAAATAATTTTAGTTAAATTGTCTCTTTATAATATGTAGTGTTTTTTAATAAATTTATTACTATAATAATAAATATTCTATAGAGAATAACATTTTTATATATTATATACAAGGATAATTTAGTAAAAGACGACGAGTTTGCTTGTCATCATTCTTAGGGTATATATTAGATGACGATGCAGAAATTCAGTCATTCTCTGCCTGTATAGGAACCAAGAAGCCGACCTTGGGTAAGTCGTCATATTTATTTAATAATTGTTATGTGTTAATTACTTTATAGTTTTTTTTGTATCGTGCCGTCTTTTTTTACATGTGTGTTCTCCAATTAAAATAAATCTATTAGCCAAAAATTAACATATATTTTTTTACTATTTGATAAAAAATTTCTTAATTTTAATAATAAGTTAATGAATTAAAAAATTTAATTTGTTAATAAAAGTTATTTAAAACAGAAAATTTTTATTTTTTAAGTATCTTTTTAAAAATTTTTATCTTATCATTAAAAAAAGAATCTATAGAGCAATTTTTTTTGAAAGTTAAAAAAATAATGCTCATAAAAAAGATTACCAATGTAAATACGAGTGTTCAGTAACATACTAAAAACATTTGAATTAAAATAACTTTCTTCAATGTTTATGTATTTTCATGGAATTAAAACCTTTGGAAGCTAAACTTCTCACTTTAATAAAATTTTAAACAAAATTTAAAAATATTTGTTCAAAATAAACTTATAGTCATTCATGTGACTTCCGTTTTTTTTCACTTCTATATGCATCATATAGCCTACATTAGTTTTATAAAATAGTATAAAAATTAATTTTTTATATCTGATAAAAGTAAATTTATGAAACATGAAATATTTTTCATTTATTCATAGTAAAAATAAGTCTTCGTTTTTTTTTTAAAAATTATTAAAAAAGCTAAGAGTGAATATACAACCACCATCACTTATTAACAATATTTTATATGATCAAATATTTATTGCGCTTTATTATCAGAAATATGAATATTCTTCTAATACCTTAATTTATTAATTAGAAAATTACTCTGAAAATGTTTTTATAAAAGAATTTCTAACTTTGTTTCAAATAAATATTTAACTATGATTCCAAATTATTTTGTATAAAAAAATTTGAGTTACCAAATGTATATACAGCTGTAAAATAATAAAAAGTTTTTAAAAAGTTACACTATTTTGAAAAATAAAAATAGCAAAAAAAACATGAGAAAAAAAACGGTAGTCAAATAAATAACAATAACTTTCTTTAAATAAATATTTTTACATTCTGTTTAAAGCATTACTTAAGTGAGGCGTTAGACTTTTAAACGGTTTTAATTCCATAAAATTACATTCACTTTAAAGAAAGTTTTTTAGTTCGAATGTTTTTATATATTACTGGACATTCTGT
Organism: Strongyloides venezuelensis; assembly: GCA_963280985.1. NCBI lineage: Eukaryota > Metazoa > Nematoda > Chromadorea > Rhabditida > Strongyloididae > Strongyloides > Strongyloides venezuelensis. Next base: position 19,706,918 of record CAUJLX010000001.1, read on the forward strand.
ATAAAAACATTTAAATAAAATGTAGTTATAGCCATTCAAGTGATTTTTATTTTTTGTCATGTTTTTTAAAAGGCGGTCTGAATATTTATCTTCTAACATTTGCATATATATCTTCACGCATAGACAAACTATAAATGTGATATTATAATTATTTTGTAGCTGAAGTACACACCATTTTAAGTCTATAAATTTTATAATGAAATACAGATTTTGAGGAGAGTTATGAGCTTTTAAAATTTAGGTGCATCTATTGAATTTCACCGATTGTAACTTTTTTATTTGAAAAAAATATCTTTACTGTTAATGCAGATTCTGAAAGTACAAAGTTTTTTGAATTTACCCTTAAAAGTACATAAAAATTGAAGTTCTGTAACTTTATTAAATTTTTTAATAAAAATTAAAAATCTCGATTTTTGCCAAAAAATAGATGTTTTTAAGAATAGCATTTTAATCAGGTAATGTTAAAAAAGTGTTATTATTATTTTGATAAAGTAAGCAAAGCTTTATTGAATAAGTATATGACCGTTCAGAGCGGCTGACTTTGAAAAAAGTTATAATTTGTCAAAGTAGACTTTTTGACAATCATTTAAAAATTAAAATACAAATAATAATTTTCCCGACCTAAATAATATCGTAATAGTAATAATAACGTTAATTATTGTATATGTTAGCAGATTATTATTTATTTGTTCATACATTGTCTAAAAAAAAGAGATATTTTTTGTCACTTAAATTTACAAAAAAAATAATTTTTATATTATTTTCACTTCATTTACTATAATTTTATACTATTTTGTAAATATATCACTCTGTAGAACAATTATAATGTGTCTTTTAAATTTTTCGTATGTTCAGTCACTATCTCATAACTTATGTTTTTAAAATATCAGTGAGAAATAAAAAATAAGATAATGTTTTGAATGTTTTAAAAATAAACTATAATGTGTACTTAAAACTTTGAAAAAAATTGACATATTTTCTTTTTTCACTAGAATTATAGTAAAAAATGGTCAATATTTGAATATTCATAACGTTCTTCAAAGTCACTCAAATTTAGTGATACTGTGCTCATTCGATAGAGCTTAGCTAACTCTATCAGAAAATCAATGTAGTATTTTTAAAAATTACCTGATTAATATTTTACTCTTATAAAACATCGATTTTTGACGAAAATCGAGATTTTAAACACTTATTTAAAAATTAAACATAGTTGCTAGACATCAATTTTCATGTCATTCTGGAATTTAATACAAAAGTTTTTGTACTTTTAAAATCTGAACTAAGCATGACAACATCTTTTTGAATAAAAAGTTACAGTTGATAAAAGTCGAAAAAACTGCACTTAAATTTCAAAAATCAATATTTCCACCTAGAATCTATATTTCGTTGCGATATTAATAGTTTTAAAATAGCATGTATCTCAGCTACAAAATCACTATAATACTATGTTGGTAGATTATCTATACGCAAAGATATATATGCAAATGTTTCGGAAGATTTAGGTGGGCGACCCTGTATAATAAACAGTTGTATTAACAATGTTTTATCAAATGTCATAGACAGTAAATATGAATCTTAAGAAATAGATGGAATATTCAAATATAATGACTAAAATTATCTTTATAACATTATCAAAAATTAAAATGTTCATTTAATTATTTTCATAAATTTTGTTTTTTTAGATTTTCTCGCATATTGAAATGCGGATTTTCAAATGTCAAATGATAAAGAACTTTATTTTTAAAATATAGTATTCAAAATTACAATTGTTTTAATCATGAGATACTTAAACAAACATTACTGATGTGACAATGTTTGCAAATTTAAAAAGTACCCGAACTTTAGTTTCAATTACAGTTATAAAACTAATTTAAGATAATTGATAAAGTAAAAATAGTACTTATTCTAAGTGTTAAGAAAATTTTTGTTACTTATCTTATGTTTGCAATTAAATATAATGGTGTTAGGGTCTTGAATAGATTGTTTTGATAATACAATATTAGTAAATGAAATTTATAATAAGTAATTTTATTATATATCATTTCAACATATTATCCTACAATTACTCTTGTTATAACTAATTTTGTAATTTTAGTTTTTTCTTTAAATAAATAACTTAACTTAAATTCTTATCAAAATTAAGAGACCATAGTTAAGAAGTCCGTGCAAATTGATGAATAAGAGAAGAAGGGGTCCAGGGAAAATGGCTGAAAATATGGACAGTACTTTTTCTCTGGACTCAAGATAATTTAAGGGTCTTGACAAAAGGATGCATAAATATTTATTACTATAATTTTTTTATTATCTTTGGTAACTATTTTTTTACTAAAATAATTTTAATTTAAAATATTGAATTTTATCTAAAATAATTCTCTATCTTTTGCAATTTGTAAAAGTCGAGTTTTAATTTATTATAGACTTTAACAAAATAAAATTTATAATGATAGTAAAATCAACGTTTTTAATTATTGATATTTCACTTTATTAATATTTCAATATATTAATACTTTAATTTACCAAGTTTTCAAGTTTCTGATATGTTTATGATAGCTAATAATAACAAACTTTCGAAATATTAACCCAAATAAATAATTCCTAGTTTAGTTATTATTGTTGAATAACTTTTTAATCGAATAAGTGAATTGATAGACTGAATTTAAAATGCAATTGATCAAATTATTAAGTAACTATACTAATTAGTTCAGGTAGATCAGTAGTTGACAATTATTTAAATTAAAAAAATTATCAAAAATTATATAAAACCAATTTGTTTAATAAAAATCTTATACTAATAATATTTTTAACTTCCTTAATTTATTAGTAAAGTAATTTTTATAACTTTTTAATTTTTTAAAAATGTGATTGTTAATTTGTTAATTCCTTTAAACGTTTGTATTATTAATGTGCCAATTTTTAATTATTCTAAACTTATTAAATCAGGGTAAATAGATTATGTGTAATGTTATTAAAGATGAGATAATTAATAAGCGATGAAAAATAAAAGATCATAGAAATAATATACTGTTTTGTAAAGTTGATTTTTTGAAAAGTAAAGCACTATTTAATATTTGTTTATATAAAGTCTTAGTAAAAAATAATTTGTTACAATTTTTATAACATGCATTTGCACTCAAATCTTGTGTACGATTATAATTAATATGCTTGAAAAATATTTAGAAAATCTTCTATCTTTATTAGTAGTATATATTCCAAAAATACACAAAATAAGGAAATTTTACTATTTTTTTCATGTCTATTATAAGACAAATACATTATGTAAAAAAATGAAAGGATTGTTTCCGGTCATCATTTTTTGTTTAGTAATTAAAAAAAAAGGGTATATGCATTTAATAATTTTTGACATAAGCATATAATTTTAAAATAGTTATCTATCATATTAACTGTATATACAAAAATAATAAAGAACATTTTATTTTGTTAAATAATGTATATGCAAAAATGAGGACTACGAAAGTATATGCAAAAAAAAATAATTTTACATAACAGCCTTCTTGAGAGAAGGATTTAATTTTATGTGTACTTTATATTATATTGGTTTTTATGTGGGAATTGTTATATATGAATATTGTTAGTTAAGTTATATTGTTGTATTGTGATCATGTTATTGAAGTCGTGTTAAATAAAGTGATAAATTATCTAATTTGGGTATACGCAAAAAATTTAAAATCAATTTCTCTAGTAGAAATTAAAATTTTTTTATGTTTTAATCTTGTTAATAGTTGTTTAAAGTAAATAAAATTAAATTTAGTATGCAAATAAAAGCCTGACTTAAAATTTCAAACTATAACAAAGTTTTTAGATTAAAAACAAAAAAGTTATTTTAAGTATTAATTTTTTTGCTATTTCTCATTTTGTAGTTATAAAATTAAGATAAATATCTAGTTAATAAAAGAATGATATTAAATCGTTTATATCAATTTCAAAAATATAATGGAAACTCAATTAAATATTTATTTGAAATTATTCAAATAGTCATTTTTATTAACTCTTCGATATTAATAAAATTTTTTTTGTTAAATAAATTTTTAATTTCACTAAACATTTTCAATAAATGTAAACGCTATGAAATGATTTTTAAACTCAAAAATTTTTATTTTATTTCAAAAATATTTTTCCGATTATTTTGCTTTCCCATAAATATGTAGTTCAATTAAACAATTTTTTACACAATTATTTTTATTAATAATTTTGAAAAAATATGCTCCGCGCGCCAATCCTGACCTATCGAAGGCGAGTGAAAAGCTAACTTTACTAAAAATGAAAAGCAAACAGTTTAATAATATTAGTAATTGACATTTTATAAGTCTTTTTATCTATACTCAAAATTTAAAACCTTCGTTTTGACAGACATTGTGCAATCATGGGTTATAACGTATAATTCTGTCATTTCGACTACTAATAAATTTATTTTTAATTGTGCTCACATAATAGACATAAAATATGTATAAATTTGTTAAGAAATCTTATACATTTTTTGTAAAATGCATGTTTTTTTTTAAAGGAATATATATACAGTCAATATGATATATATACTTTTCTTTATTATTTGCCATACATTTTTACATAAAATGTATATAAATTTCTTAAAAAAGATACTATACATTTTTTAAACTTAATAGCATTTTTAATAAAAATGTACATACAGTTGAAATGACGTAATACTTTTTTTTACAATTTACTATACATTTTTTTAAATTGTAAGGCTGTTTTTTAAATATAAGATTATGTATAACCAATGCAAAATACATAGTTTTTCTTTTGTAAATTGATATATAATTTTTATAAAAATGTGTATTAATTATTCTAAAACTACTAATGATAATGTAAAACCCTATGATTTTTGAGAATGACATAAGAAAGATTCAAAGTGGAAGAAAAATACTACAATTGTAAACCTTAACTACTATAAAAATTTTAAGTAAGATAAAATTTATTTATTATGATTGTCATAAACGATAGTAATTCATCAAAAGTTACAAAATATGGATATTATTTTTAAAGACTTGTAGAATCTTTTGAAACATTTTTTTTTGTAATCTATAATTTAATAAAATTGTAAATAATAGTTATTTAAAAATATTTATAATTATTAAAATAACAAAATAAATGCTTATTTTTTTAAAAAATTACTTTTTAATTATTTTAAATTTTTAAAAATTACTCACGTTTTGAATTTTGTTTTTTTATATATATTTTTCTTAGAAATAGACTAAATTAATATAAAAAAGTGCAATAATATTAAAAAAGAATAAAACATTACTTAAAGATAGTGTTATTTGTAAAAACACATTTATTACATGCAAAATTTATTTTATTAATGTTTATAATTTACGATCTTTCGTATATTTTATGAAAAATATAAAAAGACCAACGATTTCTGTTGAAATGCTGAATTTTTGGCATTATTTTTTTTTGCTAGTCGTTTTGACTTGTATAAAATCACCCTTTTATATAGTTAATTTAGAAAAAAAATTAAGTCTAATTTTAAAGATTGATCATACATTTATGTTAATGTAACTATTCACTTTTAAAAAATGTATGATAAGTTATAACAAATGTATGTACATGCGTATAAAAAATGTATAGGTAATGTCGGTTTAACAAAATATGTACATTTTATAAGAAATGTATATACATTTCTGTAAAAAAACATGGCAAATTATAATAACAAATATGTAAGTCGTTTCAACATTAGATACAGTCAAAACAACATACATATATGTTTTTTAAAATATACAATGTATTTTCTAAAAAATTCCAATACAATAATAACTAAAAGTATATGAATATATAGAAAATGATATTTTATTATGTGATTAAATAATTTTAAATTTATGTTAACTAATATATTAGTTTTTTTTAATTAAGTAGACTAGGAAAATTTAAGATTACTTAAATTTATTAAAAAATTAAATGAATATTTTATTTTTTAAATACTATATCGGAGGGTTAAAATGTATGTGTCAAAACGACAGTTTTCATTTTTGAGTGTAGAAATCATTTTTCTCTAATTCCTGAACCCAGTATTCTAAAATAATTTGCGTACATTCGTGGACAATGAAAGAACTTATTTTAAAATTTTTTGAGTCCGGGAGCACTATACTCAGTTGTTTGTAATTATATAAAAAAACGATGTCTTCATTATTGTAAAGTGATGCAATTTTTAATAATAATATAATGAAGAAGGCTATATTTATACTCTATAATTTTCATCATTCTAACAATGTAGGGAAATCTTTTTTTTATATTTCATACCTTATTCCGATAAATAAAAGTGAGCTATTTTAAAGAAACATAGAATAATGATTATTGCCAACTAAATAAACTAAAAATTTTAAAAAACTGTTTTTTTAATGAGATAGTAGAAATAATAAAGTTATTATCATATTATTTAAACTTTCTGCGGGTTTAGACGAAATTAAAGTTTACCGATTTTATTTTTCTTTATCATAAGAAATTCGACTTAACTATTAGAAAATAATATAATCATTAAAAAATTATAAAAACTCACATTTATATAAAACAATTTAATGAAATCCTTATAAATAATTTTTTTAATATCCAACATAGTTCTTAAACGATATAACAGCGCAAATTATGTTTATTAATAGTGTTTTTATTGAAACATTATTGAATAATGTAGTTTTTTTGCAAGTTTCAATTTGAGTTAATATTTGATATGTTAGTTTACAATTATGCCTTTTCCTTTAGCATTGAATCTTTTATATGCTACTTCAAATACGTCGGCTTCTTCACTTATCAATAAATTATGTCATTTATCAAGAACTTTATTATTTAAATCTCATTTAATTAGTAAGTTGTATCTACTAACTTTATTGTCAAATGACATTAATATTTTACCCAAAAATAACTGTTTTTTATTCACTTTTCTACAAAAAATTGTTTAACAGCTTTTTTAATGAATAATAATTTAACAATATTTATATAATTAACTTTTTTACAGAAAGAGTGGAAAACAGTTTAACATTTTTCCAAAAATTAGTCATGATTTAAATATGAAAGTGTTGTAATGTTTTAAATTATAAAATATCAAGAGACCAGATTAGCGTGACAGATACAGAAAAATTACTAATTTTTTTATGATAAAGAATGTATAATTTGAATTTAAATTAAAAACCATTTTTAAAAAATTTTATTTTTACTAGAAAAGTATTGATCTAAGATATATTTAAGAAAAATATAGAATTTAACATTTTTACTATTAAAAAAATATTAAAAAAATTGAATAAAACTTTTAAATAATGTGGTAAAAATTTAAAAGACATTTTTTACTAGTAGACTATATTTTAGGGGAAACCACAAACTGATTACAATTTAACAATAAAAATCGAAGCATCCGTACGAGTTAGAAACTAACAAGTGTTTTCTTTTACGATTTATATATGTTAAGAGTCACAAAATGCAATACACTTAGAAAACTTTGTAGTATAACTTAACTACCTAAAAATAAAATGATTATATTTAGTAAAAACAGTTATATTATTATGTCATAAAAGTTTAAATAACAATTCTTGTATAAACATAACCCTTATATGTAAAGTCTATAACTTCCGGAAGTACGGACTTAAATGACAAAGGATCATAAAACGAAATAATTTAATGATTATTTTACTAAGTAATAAACAATTAGACTTTATAATATATTTATTAAAGAATAATTTTTAATGACAGTTTATTGTAATATATTAATTTTTATTGTAACTTTTCATTATTTAATCTTACATAGTGGAAAATTTGATTACTACTTTGTAGTATACAACAATAGAAGGATTGTAATTTCTCTCATAAAATAAAAAAGGATAAAATATCCGCAAGTTATTAAAATGAGATAGCTAAAGTGGTTGTAAGATAAAAAAAAGAGTGACATTACAATCACATACACATATATATATTTCAAAAATAACTTTATTTTGTTCATTTACAAACCATTTAAAGATGTTGAAATATGTAGTCAGATTTCGATAACTCCTAACCTTTAATTTTTTCTCAATTTTACCACATAATTAATTTGTCATTTATTGTCTAACATTTATATATTTTTATATATTTATTTAACATTATATAATTTAATTGTAGAGAAGTTATTAGGTTGGCTAAGCACACCTCAAGAATTTATAAACTTGAGAATACACGTATTTAAATATAAGTAAGATTTTCAATATTATAAATTATTGTATTAATTTATTCCTCTATTAGGTTGCTACTAATATTTAAGTATAATAAAAATTCGTTATATCTTCTTTTCGTTTTTTTAATTGTCTAACAAAAATAATATTTATCTTAATCTTATAAAATTATAACGGTCCATTGTTATAGAAAAATTTTAATATTTAAATTTCATTTATAGTATCTTTTTAGATAATCTTTTTAAATTTAATTTACAATACAAATAAAAAAATTGCCATACTAAGAAATGACGTTCTATTATTACTTCATTCAAATTTCATGATATAATGAAATGTAGTTAATAAGTATAAAACTGAACAATATTACTTTAATGTTAAAATTGCTTAATGTGTAAAAAAATTGTAGAACTAAAAATGTATTTGTGTATTGCTAAATTAGTTAACGTTAACAAATATTTTTTATCTATTACAGTAAATAGTTTCTTTTACGAAGACTTAATATATAAACGCTAGTATTTTAATATCTATATTTTTCTAATTCACAGTTTTTTCTTGATCTATTCTTGCAAAAACATATTAAAATAATATTTTTTAACTTAAATTTTAGCATTATAATTGTTTATTAATATTTCAAAGAGAATATTCAAATGCACTGTAATTTATGATGCGTATAAACATTTTCTGCAAGTTAATCAAAGCATACTTAAATAAAAAAATATTATTTTAGTATATTTATAATATAATCAAAAATGTAGATAATAATGTATTTAAACTACGTTAGATATATATTACTTTTATGACTTGACAATTATTCAAACTAACATTTTATTTCCTAGCAGTAAAATTTTTTTTCTGATTGTGAATATAATTTTGCAAATGTAGGATTTTACTTAAATATAAAAGAATACTTGAATTATTGTAAGTATAGATATCACAATAAGCTAAATTAGTGAAATATTAGAGCATTTTAAATTTATGCCTTCAACAATAAAGTTTGTGATATAACAATTGACCTAAATATATTGCTTTTTTCTGTTATGCAGGAAAAAAAACGCTTTTAACTTTTCTGTCTTTTTTACTTCAAAAAGAGTGGTTAAAATAAAGTATATCAAGAATTATTGTTTTACTAATATAAACAAATATAATATTTAATTTGATTTTTGTTGATAGATAAATGTGTTATTGATTTTTCATCAATAAAAACAAAGAAATATTTAAAATTAAAATTTATATAATATACAATATAACATTAACTATACAAAAAAAATTTATCAAAGTTATTACATTTTATACAAATTATTTCTTTTAATGTTAAGGTTTACAATCCTTTGGTAATAATTTAGATTAATAACCTTAGAAAATTATAATATGATAAACGAAAAAAATAAAGATATACCAATTTTTAGTTTTAAATAATCATTTTTATAGATACTTAACCATGTCAATCACAAAACTGTTAACAATTTTTAAAGAATCTAATCTTTTATAAAAATAGTTTTAATTTAGAATTGTTTATCTCAATTTTCTGTAAAGCAATTTTAATGTATTTTTAAAGAATTATAAATGAATAGTTTCTTTATGAAATATACAATGTAAAATCAACAAATTATCATAATTATGTTATAATTATCAACAATCTAATTATTTAGAAATTAACTTAGATTGTTTTTACGATGTAATTTAAATATTTTTATTAGACAAAAAAGTTCTAGTAATTTTTTTTTTTAATAGAAAAGTAATTACTAAGATTCAACAGGTAGAAAATGATTTATCAATTTTAAAAAACATATAGTGTTACTATACAAATAATAATGATAAAAATTTTGATAAAACGGGATAATATGAAAAAATTAATTTCTTAAATTAAATCTACAAGAATAGTTTTAAGAATTTTAGAAATGACAGAAAAAAATTTTCTATTTAAATTTACTTTTTTCAGTAAAAAAATTATTTTAATAAATTTAAATTTGTACTTAAGTTTAGCAAATATAGAGGACAATTTTTATGAAAAGTATATAAAATCAAGAGTAACAAATTTTCTATCGATTGACTACAAAAGTTTTATTTATAAAATTTTTTTTAGTCAGAAAATTTATGAATAATAATTATTTAGATTTTTTAATGCCAAATTTTTTAGAAACACATTTGACATGCTTGTATTTATAAAGAATAATTTTATCTATTTTTGAGGTATATCCTGAGTCACCCATAATTATAGAAAACAGAAGATATTTTAGCAATTACAAAAAAAAAACAATTCATTTAAAAGAACTATTTTAAAACTAAAATAATCAATAAAAAACGGCAAAAAACAGTTAAGTAACCATTTCGTCTATAAACTTAATAGTGAAATTTTCCATTTTAGAATATTTATAAATAAACTTAAGAAAATAGTTAAAGTTAGAGAGTTCGTTCAAATCTTTATCTTTTCAATATTTTCTATAATAACTTTGTGAATAGTATGTTAAGTAAAGTTATTAAACTTCATTACTGTTATAATTATATTTTATTACACACATAATTCAAATTTATTTTTTCCAAAAATAATTATAAATGAAAAGTATTCATTTATGTAATCGATATAAGTTTTAATAACTTTTTAAATTTTAATTTTTAGTTAAATAAATTTTCAGAACTTTTTATCATACTTTCTTAAAGCGCCTTTTATAAATAAAAATATTTTTTATTTAAGCTTAAATAACTCTTAGGTGTAAATCTCTATATTACCAAAAATCATAAAAACATTTGATGCTTTAAAAAAACGAAGTTATCCCAAAAATTACCATCAAATAATTTTAACATTATTTTATCCAAAGCATCAAAAATTCTAATTGTGGAGCACTAATATTTACCAATGTTTTTAAATATTTTTTGCACTTTTGTTATATAAAATTCAATAACCAAGGAAAATTTAATTATGAATTTCCATAAAGTCGAATGATTTGTTATTATCATTCTCTTCAAAAAAAATATCTATTGCATCACAATCTTTTTTATATTTTTTTAAAAAGTAAATAGATGATAATAAATAAAGATGTTAAACAAAAGTTTATAATTTATGAGTTCTAAGTATTCTATCGACACCTTCAGTCAAAAAAGAATTTAACTATAAAAATAAAATGATATTTAAAAAGTGTAATATAGAAAATTGAAAATCTTAATAAAATAATTTTCTTCATTTTAAAAAAAATGCTAATTGAGAAGACATCATGAAAAATTTATGTTGTTTTTAATAAAATGTATAATTTAAAAATAATAAAAATACATTTTTTATGTAAAATTAAGCTTGAAGTGTATTTTTTGGCTTTCAAAAATAATATTTACTCCAACAATTCACATAATAAGATAAAAATTTAATAAATTACTACATTTTAAGTGTTAAAAAATGTCAACAAATTTCTTAAAAGTTTTCATAGAAAATTTATAGAATTCAAAGAGTTTTTCTTAATTAAGTTCATCATCAATAGCCGTCAATAATTTATTCAAAATTTAATTGTTGATGATTCATTGTATCATAAACAAGAAATTAAAATTTGAATATTATAGAAATCCTTATATATATTTTGCTATATTATATTTTCAGAATATTATTTAATTAAAAGAAATAATTATTATATATTAAACAAGTTTAAGGGTAACGTTATTGAAATAAAGCTAAAACACATAATAACGCTAATAATTTAGTAAAAAATGTATAATATCTAACAATTTTAAATATATTATTTTAGTATTTAATACTTTTGATGAAAATGTAATTTAAAGTTTATAACATATAATGGTAACAATCTTAATATTACATTTATATTAAAAAAATATAAATTAGTGAAAAAATGAATAAGAACTAAATTAATAGTTACGAAACTTATCAAAGTTTTTCACACAACAAATAGTAATTCACAGATTTATACAAAGAGTAGTAATTTTGTCTTATCTAATAAAAATTATAATATTTTTGACTTTCAATTCATTATATTACAGTTATTTTACATATAAAAATAAAAAAATAATTAAAAAGTATTTAAATAGGCTGCTAATTTTCAATAATGCTTTTTTAAATTAAAACTTATGTTATTTTTTACAATACATTACAAATATAAAACATTAAGTTAATTTGAAGTAAAATTATAAATGAAATATAGAAATTAATCATGCGCGACATTTGGTAAGAGAATGTATCATATTCGGACAACAATAATGCCAGTCTAGGAATGCCGAAAGAGAAATATATAAAAACAACTCTCACTGCTAAATATATTACATAGTTTATTGTATCTTTTATCGATTACTGAGAAACTCTTTACTTTATATAAAACTGTTAAAACTTAACGAATTCAGAGACCCCCCTCTAGGGGCCCAAGAATTATATAAATAATTTCATAAAGAGCATTTATTAACATGTCACAGTATGTTATTAATAAGTTTAGACAAAATATTTAACATAAAATTTTAATTTATTATAAATTTCTACTCGTATAATAGTCTTCTTTTAAAAAGTCATCTTTTAAGATTAATTAAAAAATAGTAATTAATAAAATAATACTTTGAAATATTTATGCATGTGTATTTAAATAGTTACTGTTTCGTTACTATTGTTATGTTATTTTTAATTTCTAGTCTTAATTTTCTTATAAGATTGTTTTGAAAATTGATTTTTGTTAAAATTCTTACAATTTTACACAAAATTTACTCCTACTAACATATTTCAGATTATATTATGAAAACAAGTTAGATTCTAAGATAAACACAATATAACAGAAATATAAAGAGTAATTAAAAGTTACATTACTTTAAAATATCGAATAGATAAACTTTTGTAAACGAGATGGCAAAATTTATACGGTAACCTATAACTATGTGACATTTAAAATATTCTTGTTGTCACTTGATATTTTAGAAATCTAAATAAAAATTAATTTTTTAATATGTGAAATACTTTTTTTACATTTTGTCAACATTTGTCAAAATTTGTCCTTTTTATTATTCAAAGTTTTTTTTTGAAAAAATGTTCAACAATTAAATTTTCAAGGTATTATAGAAATAGCATTTCACTAAATAGTACAGTTTTTTGTAGTTATTTATTTGCTTTTACTTAGCAAAAGTTATTATTATCTAATTTACTTAAACTTAATTTATTTAACAGTCAAACAATAGTTTAAAAAATAGATATAAAAATATTAATATATAAGGTGACTCGCTTAAGATCTTTCAGATATACTCATATATAACTCTACTTATTTTTAAGATACACATATAATTTATAAATATTTTGTAGCCAAGATGCATGTTAATATAATTTTAAGAAATTTCGTAAAGATATCTAAGTCCTGTGGCAGTTATGAATCAAAAAATTAAACTACAATTTTATATTTTAAAAAAAAGGTAATTTTTTCATGTTGAAAATATATTTAAATAATTGTTGATAATTATGTAGAGCAACTACTTTATTTAGATATTTCTAAAACATCATCGTAACACAAGGTGGCCAGTGTAAGACTTTCATATATTTGTATATATAATTTCTCACATTCTTGAACTTTATATGTATTATTATAGCAATTTTGTAACTAACGTATTTACAATTCTATTTTTTTAAAGTTTAATAAAGAGATCTTGATTACATTTGGTGTTACAGACTTTCAAACTTTAGACACACTTTTTAAATTTAAACAAGTGTAACTTTTATAGAAAAAGATGTTCCTATAATTGTTGCTTATTGTTAAAAAGCGAGTTCTTTTTTATCTATCCTTAAAATATCATTTAGCATATAAAGCGAATAATAGCCTTAAAACCTTTCCACTCGGTTAATTATATTTCCGTGTGGAAGTGATAACTTCAATCCTTCTATCTGGTTATATAAAACAAAATATTAATATAACTAGCTTTTATTAAAATAATATTAGCAGCAAATGTAGTAATAGATAATTAAGTTAACAATATGGACAAGTGTCAGCTGTCCATCTTTCTTTAAAGAGAAATAACTGAATTTCCTATCTTATTCTTTCTTTATATACTCTTTGTCTCCTCCTCCTAATGCCCTGCATTACACCTCCGGCCCCAATAAAAATTTCAGCCCTCTGAAATCTATTCTTCCTCTTGAAGCTTTCCTTCTTTTTCTCCAAGTTTCTACATAAGTTGATCATTCTATTGCTCTTTGTACCTTCGTGACCTACTTTATTGTATTATGCTCCTTGGTTATACTTTACTATACTGTTACAAAAAGTTTGTTTTTCTCTTTTCTTTACACAATGCATATCACTTAACTTTAATGGATTATTTTCTTTCTTAGATAATTTATTCATGGGTTGCTTTTTCGACCACTTTATTTTTCCTTTAATTTATCCCGACAATTTCTTTCGTTACTTCGATCCTTAACTATACCTTGATACCCAACTTTTTGTATATATACACGGTAAATTTTCCATTCTATCATTCTAAAAAATTTATTTCACCATGTCTTGCGTTGCTAAACCTTTGTTCAACGATCCTGCTAATTCTTGTGGAACTCACTGTGAAACAATTCCTCCTATATTGCCTAATTATTTGGAAAATATTCTATACATGGTATTGACATTTCTCTTTACAAAAATCTACTTGTGGTTATCCTCCTGTTATGAACGTAACTATGGTCAATCTCTGGATTCCCGCCTGAAAAATGGCCCTTTGGATCGCTCATCTGCTATTCCAACCATGGTTTCTGTACCCTTGTCAGAAACACCAACTCCCATGGTTTCAATTATCAATCCTCTAAACTCGCCACCTCATTCCCGGCTCAGCTTAGCTTAACTTATTCTTTTAACTTATTTATCTTCTATTATTCTTTGTTTACTATTATATATTAAAATAAAATTTTCTTTTTGTTTTTATTTCGCTTCTCATTGGTTTTTCTTCTCTTCTGTTTCCCTTGGTGTTGCCCTTTTGAGCTGTCGAACATGTGCCATTATCTTCTTTTGCATTTTTGCTTCCCTCCCGGCTGTTGTTATATATACTAATTCACAATCTCCGGTAATATTATTTATTTTCTTAATTACATATGGTCCCCTAAACCTTTCCACTAATTTTTTTCCATTTCCTACTGCTTCCATACTTCTTTTATAAACTCTCATTCCTTCTTTGAAATGGTGAGTTTTTTCTTCATTTCCCAATTTTAATTCCATAATTTGTCTTGTTTTACAAACTAATCTATCAAATTCATCCCTATATTCTTCCTCGTCCAAATATATAGGATAATGCAGCACTTCAATTCCCTTATGATATGGAAATAAAATTAATTTGTTTGGGGCTATATTCGTGACAGCATGTTTTTGTCCATTATATGCTCCAACCACCAATGGTATGTACAGATCCCAACTCTGCGAAGCCTGGTAACAGGCAATTGTTTCGTTAATTACTCTGTTAAAACGTTCGACTTCCCCATTCGAATTGTGATTATAACTGGTTGAATATCTTATCTATATTCCCCATTCTTCCATTGCCTTTACTATTGCTACTGAGTTAAAGTATGATGCACGATCGCATCTTATTGTTTCTGGTATCCCAAATACAGCAAAAACTCTTACGTTTAATGCTTCTAACATACTTTCTCCTGTTATTTTCTCTAATGGCACTGCAATTACATATTTGCTCATATCATCCACTATTACTAATAGATATGATTTTCCTCTTATTGTTTCTGGTAACGGTCCCCTAATATCTATATTAATTCTTCTGAACGGCATTTCTGGTATATTCCATACCCCTTTCCATTTAGTATCCATAGTATTTGGATAAAATTTGGTTTTTGCACAATTTTCACAATTAATCTTGATATCCATTCGTTCCCACCAGAACCAATTTCTTATTCCTTCTTCTAATCTTTTCACTCCAAAATGTCCTCCCATTAATGGATGTTCATGCCATATCCGTATTAATTCTTCTCTATTATTTTTGGGTACATAAAATTTACTTTCTCCTTTTTATTTGCACAATTGCCTGATTGTCTATAATTTTTACTTCATTTCCGAACTGTCTTTCTAGTTCTTTCTTTTCTTCTTCTTCTAGAATCCAATTTTGTTTGCCATGAGGCCAATTAAATTTCTTTATTATTGTAAATATGTCCTCATTTTCTCTATTTATTTTTACTGTTGACACCACATTTCGAGACAGCAAATCCGCTACCACATTAGCCTTCCCTTCTTTATAGAATATTCTCAAATTGTATGGTGCTACTGCTAATTGGTATCTTCTTAATTTCGTCTGACTCTCCTTAGCATTCTTGATAGCTAATACAGCCCTTTGATCCGTGTATATATCCGTTGTCTTCCCATATATGTAATAATGAAATTTCTTCACTCCGAATACCACTGCCAAAGCTTCTTTTTCTGTTATTTGCCATCTTCTTTCTATTTCTCTTAATGCTCTGGATGCATATGAAATCACTCTTAACTGATTATTCTCATCTTCCTGCAACAAAACTGCTCCTATTGCATAATCCGACGCATCTGTATGTATTACAAATGGTTTATTCCAGTTTGGTCTTACTATTACTGGTGCTTCTGTCAGCTTTCTTTTTAATTCTTCAAAAGCTTTCTCCTGTGGATCTCCCCATTGAAAAACCACTTTTTCACTGAGTAACATTGTTAATGGTGCTGCTATACCTGAATATCCTTCTATGAATCTTCTTAGATATCCTGCTGCTCCCAGAAAACATCTCAACGTTTTTCTATCAACTGGTGCTTTCATATCTAATATGGCTTGCACCTTTCCTTTATCCACTGATATCCCTTCTTCTCCTACTACAAATCCCAAAAAATTCACTTTTTCTTTCAAAAATGTAGTTTTTGCTAATTTCGCTTTGAGTCCTACGTTTCTTAGTCTTCCTAATACTTCCTTTAGAACTTCCATATGTCTCTCCTTATTTTCGCTGAATATTATGATGTCGTCCAGATACACCAACACATCCTTTCTTAGTCCTCCAAATGTTTCTTCCATTACCCTTTGAAAAATTACTGGACTAGTTGATAAACCCATTGGGGCTACCGTGTATTCGTATAATCCTTTTGGTGTTATAAATGCCGTTAGTGCTTGACTTTTCCTATCCAATGGTATCTGAAAGAAGCCAGCAGCTAAATCTATTGTTGTGTAGTATTTGTTTCCTGCTACTTTCTCCAATACATCTTCGATTAATGGTAGTATATTTGATTCTACCTCCGTTAATTCATTCAATTTTCTGTAATCTACTACTTTTCTTAATGTTCCATCTTTCTTCTTAACCATTATGATTGGAAACGACCATGAAGACCTGCTTTTCCTTATTTGACCGTTTTTCTCCAGTCCTTCCACTATATTCATCATAGCTTCTTCCTCTTCAGGTCGGTACCTTCTCAAGCGATGTCTGACTGGTTGCGAATTTGGTTTCAGTCTGATTTCATGCTGAATCTTTCCGTTGTATCGTCCTACATCATGTTCATATTCATAGAATGTATCTTTGTATTCCAATACTATTCCTTTTACTTTCTCCGGAACATCATTTAACTTCAGAAATTCCTCATCCGTTAATGATTTCTCCCTTACCCTTTCTGGTAATTTCTCTTCCCAATTGGCTTCAGCACTAATATATTCATCCTGGGCTTTCATAATTTCATCTGGACATATGTTTACAGCCATACATATGGGTGTATTTTTCATAATTGTTATCATCTTTCCTGATACGTTCATTAAAGCAATCTTCGTCTTCCCTTCTTTAATAAGATTGACTCCCTTAATACCTATTAATTCAGTAGGTGTTCTCCATGATGGATTTATTTTTACTTTTACCATTCCATTTGGTAATAATTTGTCACTTTGTACTTCTACCAATACTCTTTTTCCTGGTTGAATTACCTCCGTTCTATAAGTCATTAGCTTGAAATTCTCCTCCCCTTCTATTGGAATCACATATTTTCCAATTCTCAGAATTCTTCTATCATAATCATGTGTAAATGTGCCATATTGTTTTTAATAACTTCTTCCTATTATTACTGGAAAAATCATTCCTTCTACTACATATAAAGTTTCTTTCTTCCATACTCTGTTATTTATCTCAATCTTTACTTCACATTTTCCTAACACTACTAATTGATTATGAGTATTGTCGATTCTAGTTAGAGTTTCCGACAAGAGTGGTTCTCCTATTCTCCTCCATTCATTAAGGTTTATCAAAGATAATGCACTTCCATCATCTACATATATTTTCCTTACCATTCCATTCATTCTACAATTAATAAATGGATGATGAATTCCCTCTGTCGCTTCCAATGCCAATATTGGTTCTTTTCCTGATAATAATAATTTTATCTTCTCGTTCTCATTCATACTCATTTTTCTATAAGTTTCATCCGCTCCTCTGGGTTTACCTCTCAGATTCTCCTCCATTCGATTGTGCAACATGCCCATCGGATATTCTTCTATCACTTCTGTGAGTACCATTCTATTCCCATCTCTTTTTACCATACTTTTCAATTTTCTGGCCACATCTATCATTTTTCCATACGACAATTTGAATGCTATTATTGCGATAGCCAAACAATATGCTACTATACTTCCATCCACTCCTTCAGCTTCCTTTATCAGTTTCGCCATTAACTGAGCTATATATGATGGATCTCCTTCTGATAGTTGTCCAGTAATCTGTATTAAGTTATCCACTTTCTGACGTATCCTATCTGTTTTCTCTAAAGCTAATTGCTCTTCTGATCTCTCTCTAGCTTCCTGAATCTTCCTTTCCCTAGTATCTTCAGGGGCTCTTGTTATTTGCTCTCTTCCTAATTCTTCCACTACTCTTGCTACTTTTGGCAGTGGCTCTCCCTCTTCTATTGGATTATCATACTCTCCGTTTGAAGAATAAATTACTCGTCCCCTCTTTCCTACTTCTCGCATCACGGGCTTCTCCACTGGCGGAAGCATTTCAACATATGAACGGGGATTTGTATTTCTAATGACGTATGAATCCGTTGAAGTCTTTTGTCTATTTGCTATTTCATTTAATATTCTTTGCCATTCCGAAATAACTTCTGAATTAATTGTTCCTTTAGTTATAGTGCTTCCTGTCGTTGTTAACAGTCTCTCCCATTCTACACTATTCCATACTATCTCTGCTCCATTATCCTTCATTTTGGAGTCTTTTCTCATTACTTTCGTAACTTCAATTTCCTTTCTAGAATCCCCTTGAATTACAGCTGATCCGCTGATATCCATTCTTGTATTTCCTCTCATTACCTCTGATTCAATAATCTCCACTCCTGAGTTTTTCCTTAATCCATCAGAATTATTGAGTTCTATTATCGAACTCTTTCTCGACACCTCTGGTGTATTAAATTCAGCCTCTGAATTTACTCTTTGTATTTCCCGTTCGCCAATTTCTACCATTGAATTCTTTCTTGATATCTCGAGTACTTCTGGTGTCTTGCTTTCCATTCGAATATTCCCCCTAGGTATATCAGTTGCACTAACTTTCGTCCGAATATTTTCCTTAGGTGCTTCTGTTACCCTAACTTCCTTTGGTACATATTCCCTTATTTGCTCTGGCTCCTTGATCTCAACTCTAGATCTTCCTTTATCTAATGTCTTATCTTCTTTCTGCCTATTCCTTATTGTGGAATCTATTACTTGTTGCAGAGCCATATGTATCGTATTGATTTCTATTGAATCCGGAATAGCGTTGCTCAGCATATTGTTTAAATCCTTCTCCAGCCTTGGTAAACTAGGCTGTTTAATCATTCTGTTCCGATCTAAAACACTTTGCCCAGTTAATGCCCATCCTACCATGGATTCTCCATTCAATGATACCAAAGCATTCAATTCCATCATTGCGAACATTAGTTCGGGTTGCTCATCCGCCACCCTTATGGTATAAAATTGGTAGCATTCATTTCCACCTCTTTTAAACCCTTTTCCTTTTCCCACGCATGGGCACTCTCCGTATTCCTTCTTCCCCGCTGGAACTACATACGAAGGGCTTCCTTTTATTGAGTACAATGTATCCTGGTTCCATAACATTGGTATGTAATAATTTACACAACCTGGAGCCACAGTATATACTACATAGTCTCCCATATATTCTGGTCTTTCCCATCTGTCCTCGACAGCGCCTGCCACTGGAATCATTACCAATCCCATTATGCATGCTACCACTAGCAATGCATGTCTCGCAGTCATTGTCCCTATACCGCTATCATTTGCTCCCCTATTCCTAAAGCAATACTTAGCAATATGTTTCTTTTTCCCACAGATAGCACATTTTGCTACAGACCCTCTACAGTCTGTTGATCTATGGCCTTCTCCATCGCAATTAAAACAAACTACCCTCTTATTTTTCTTTTTCTTTCCAGTATCCCCAGCTCCAGCCTCCACTGCAGCCATGATATTCTTTCTTATCCATCCTCTATTCTTCATTTGTAACTCTGCCTGTCCTGCTTGTTCTACAATCTTCTTCAAATATTACTGAGATACTCCACTTAACGGAATTCTCTCAGCTATAGATGGAAGCAATCCCTCTAAATAGATATTATGAAGTTCCTGGCGCATGTACTTGGCGCACCAATTAGCATCATTTTCTCCTTCACTGCTTTGATTGATAATGCTTACATCCAATCCGGGCATACAGGCGTTCAATACTTCATAGTATCTTTGTGTGTACCCCTGTACTTCTTCTCCTGCCTTTTGCCTGATTGTTTTTAAATCTCTCATAGACACCTGTTCTTGAGAGGTTCTTACAACATTATCCCTTGCTAATGCTAGTACGTATGTGTAACCAGCGTTAGCATATGTTGCACAAACTTCTCCATATATTCTTCCGAATATATTATTAGCTGGTTTGGCCAAAATAGTTTTAAAAATGTTTCTTATTTCATCGTTGTATTCCATGCGCTCAGCTTCACTCGGCATCATTCTATTAATAACTTTGATAGTCATATTGATGCATTCGTCAAAGGATTGCATAGTAGGTTTTTGTACTGGATTCCCTATGGGATATTCCCCCAAAACTTGCAATCCCATCGGTTGATTAAAAGTTTTTAACAGATTAGAAAAATTAGTTCTTTCCATGTTAGCCTTACTTGCTTCTCACAATTATTAGTAAATTATTTTTGGACGATATCAATCCCTTTTTACTGGTAACTGTCCTTTCTTCTGACTATTCTTTATACCCCTATAGGCGGTCCATTCCTATTCCAGAGCACCCTAGTCCTTCATACCACCCCCTTTTCGGCACGGTATTTGATCCCCTTTATTTGAGTTATTCCACCTGGTCCATCCCTCACTCTTCAACGTGCGTCCTATTTCCTACATTTTACGACCTTGTAAAACATTCTTAAGAACTTTATCACATTTGATTTATGAGCCAGTTCTTTCCTGATTGACAGCCCGTCCCTGCGTACTTGACCTAGTTTGAACTTTATTGTTAACAGATATAATGGTCATTGTGGTTAGCTACTCCCCAATTTCCAACCTAATTTCTCCATACTTATTTTACTAGAAGGATCTCGGTGGAACCTCCTTAAAACCTTTCCACTCGGTTAATTATATTTCCGTGTGGAAGTGATAACTTCAATCCTTCTATCTGGTTATATAAAACAAAATATTAATATAACTAGCTTTTATTAAAATAATATTAGCAGCAAATGTAGTAATGGATAATTAAGTTAACAATATGGACAAGTGTCAGCTGTCCATCTTTCTTTAAAGAGAAATAACTGAATTTCCTATCTTATTCTTTCTTTATATACTCTTTGTCTCCTCCTCCTAATGCCCTGCATTACAATAGAGATTTATTCTTAAACATAAAAAATTAAATTTTTCATAAAATTTTACAAAACAATCTTTAAAAGTTTCAATAGTATTTAAACACAATAAATGAGTTTGTCCAAATTATATAATATCATAAATTATAATTAATTTTTAAGAAATTATTATTTGTTAAAGATCATCATTACCACACTTTTGGTTAAAAAATAAATTGTAAATATGTTTCCCATCATTTAAAAAATATTAAACTGAATGTTATTATAATTACCTATATGCGTTAATTAACATACTATTAATTACTTATTCATTATTCAATAAACTGTAATACTTTTATTACTCAAATATAAAAATACATTTATCAATATTTCTACTAATACATCATATTATTTTGCGTATCTATTATTTAAAAATATTTTTATGTATCTTTTTTAAGTATCGTTTATTTATACTTATTTTCATATCCTCTATGTTTGAAATACGTAAAAATTTATAATTAAAAATAGAATAATATTGTAAATATTTTTATTAGTAAAACATTATTAATGAATAAATATTTGATTAATTAATATACAACCCCTATAAGTATACAATTATAATTAAAATAAGTTAATTAACATAGACTAAAAAAACAATGAGTTAATAATATTTTTAAATGACTTAATTTGTAAAAGACCCTTATTTATATAGTATTAAGATTACATTCTCCCAAATTTAGAATTATCCAGATCTTCGTAAAGGGATACCTTTACCAATGTCAAAAATAAATAATTTTGCGCACCTTCTCCAATTGCTGAAAATATCACAAAATTAACCAATATTTGACTAATCATAACATTTTTAAAAATTTAATCTAAAACAAAAAGAAATAAGAAAAAAAATTTGTCTCTCTTATAACTTTCTTTTAAATTTAATCGATTTTTATGGATAAATAGCCAAAAAATTTGTTTTGTTTTAACTTAGATGAGAGAGAAAATGGGTTTTAAAATTTTTAAACTATAATTAGCCAAGTTATCTCAAAAAGCACCATTTTAGGGCTTTTTTTAAATAGATTTGTACTCGACTAACTCTTTTTAAAGGTAACGAAATAAAGTACTTTGTGTATCTCATTCGAAAGATATAATTCCAGAATACTATGAGAATCTAATAATATTAAATTTGACTAATAATTGGCAGAGCTATGGTCCAATGAGTGATGACCATTCTGGAAAAAATTATCAAGTTAAATAGCTATAACTCAGTTATAACCTAAAGAAAAAAATAATATATCTATTAAAAGTATTTACGACTAAATTTTAAAATAAGTATCTTATAACGTTTATATCTAAACTATGAAAGAAGTTATATTAATTTGAATGTCAACTTTTCTGTCTTTTTTCCATTTTTATTTTAGAAATTAACTTTTTTTTCGACATAACTCTCTTCAAACTTGTTCAATTTTAAGAATGAAATTGTCATTCGATGTATTTTTTTCAACATAATGGGAAAAATAAGACTCAAAACTTTTAATCCATATTTAGCTAAATTGTTTTTAAAAAACAACATTTTTTTAATCAATTTTTTTTCTATAGTTTTGTTTTTCAAATAACTTTTGTAAAACTAAGTAAAATGTTATATTTTATAATTTATTTAAAATGTACGATTATGAAATAAGGAAAAAACTTAGTATTAAAAAAATTAATAAATGATGAACTGATTTATGGACTAAAAAGTGACGATTTTTTTAAAAAAATTAAACTTTTTTATGTAATAACTATATCAAAGTTGTTTAAAACATATAAAACTAAATTTAATATCAATATCAAAGTCTGGCATAAAATATGAAACCTAAAACGAAGTTTGTAGATTAGAAACAAAAGTAGTTGTTTTAAAGTATTAATATTTTTATTTTTTAAATTTAAAAAATTAAGGTAAATATGTAGTTAATAAAAGAATGATATTGGAATGTTTTTTTTCAATTTCAAAGTTATAATAAAAGTCACTTAAGTAATTACTAAAAATAATTCAAATATTCATTTGTATTCACCTTTTGGATATAAATAAAATCCTTTTTATAAAGTAAATTTTTTATTTAACTTAATTATTTTAATAAATTAAACGTTGTAACATTACTCTCTCAAACTTTGAAATATTTTAATATATAAATATATTATAACAATGTATTTCCAGCTATTATATTTCTTCATAAATATGTGAATCTGTAAATACAATTTTTTATACAAACATTTTAATTTATAATTTAATAAAAAAATACTTTTTAAAAAAATGTGTTCTGCGGACCAGATCTGGTTCGGCAAAAGCGGGTCTAAGATAGCACACAAAAAATAAAAAGAACAAATTTTGACAAATCTATCTAAAATGCAATAAAACGTCCCATCATTTTAAAAAATTCAATTTTATTTAAATTTTAGAAATATCAAGCGACAACAAAAATGATTTAAATGACGCAAAATATTAGGTTGTCGCAAACATTTTATCGTTATTTACAAAAATATGTATTTTGAATTTTAATTAATGTAACTTTTATTTTATTCTGATACTTTTATGACATTATGCTCATCTTAGATCTTAATTTGTTTTTTGTTTTATAAAATACATAATTAAAAGTTAATAGCGTGTAAAAATATCGATGTATTTATAAAAATATTATACTAAATAATCTACTAAAAACAATAAGCTTAAAAATTTTATAACAATAGTAATGAAAAGCAATAATTATTTACTTATACAAAGTATTATTATTTAAAAAACTATTTTAACATTTGTTCTCATTTTAAATTATAATATATAAAAGTTATTTTCTACTATAAATAAAATCCATATTATTTTATACCTTTTCATAAGTTTTATTTTTAAAAATGATGTTTAAAGACATTATGAAAACAATTTGTTCTACCGGGTATCAAACTTTCATAAAAAAATATAATTTATATTAATTCAAACTATTAAAACATATAAAAGAAATGTACTCTGATATGTTAAAAATGATTTTTTATAAAAGTTTTTGTACTTTTACATATAAATAAATTCTAATCCTGTATTCTAAAATGTATTTTAGAAAACAACTAAAGTTCTAAAATAAAAATAATATATTAGAAAAATAAAAGTTAATATTACTAACTATTTAATTGTTGCTTTTACTTTTATGCACAAATAATTGCAACAAAATTAGCCGCAAA
The DNA here is from genome assembly GCA_963280985.1 of Strongyloides venezuelensis. Taxonomy (NCBI): domain Eukaryota; kingdom Metazoa; phylum Nematoda; class Chromadorea; order Rhabditida; family Strongyloididae; genus Strongyloides; species Strongyloides venezuelensis. The sequence goes on from CAUJLX010000001.1 coordinate 19,732,020, forward strand.
TTAAGAAAATTTAAATTTTATTAGATGGGACAAATTTTTTACATTTTTTGTTAATCTGTGTTTTTTTTAGTTTTTGTGTGTGGTTTTTTTTTTAAAAATTAGTTTTTTATCTTAATAAAAAAATGGCATTAAGATTTACATAAAATCAATTAAAACAAATAAACTTCTCACTAATTTATCCTTACTTATATTTTATTATTCAAATTGCTTTCTTATACCGAATATTAATATTCATCATACATTCCAGATAAAAACTTATATTATTATGATTTATTAATTTGCTTACTTTAAGGTATTAGGGTACTGATTATCACAAGCATTGCTTTTATAAACATTTTTATATATCTTACTTGATTTTTTATCATTTTTTAAATGTATGTTGGTATCAAACAAAATTTCTAAAAATTATACATTTACTAGAAATCTGGTTCTATGATGTTAACTTTTTGAACCTATGTAAGATTAATGCTTGTGTATAATTGTATTTGTTAAAAAATTAAATGTTAGTATACTTTATTTAAACAGAGTAAAGAAAAACAATAATAAAACAATTACAAAATGTTGGTATATATAAACTTAATACCAATCGATCACATGAGTATTTATATTTACTATTCTTCGATTCTCAATAGTACATGTTTAAGTATTTATTTTAGATTCTTTTTGTGCAATATTTGTCAGTATTTAAGAGAATTTTATTTCTATAATATCAAACTATTACTTAATAATGTTTTTAAAAATATATGCATCACTTTCATTCATTTTATTATCTAAAGCTTCTCAATGTCCTAAATATACATTAAACATGTATGGTTATTGTACGTTTTATGTTACAATTTTTGGAACAGCTTTCTGGAATAGTACAATGATTACAAATGTTACTGCAATGTTAACGAATAAAAATGGCACACAAGTATTTGTTAAACCCGTACCCGTAAAAAATAATACTAGATTCTCATTGAATTTCTTTTTTATGGAAGAAAATATAGGTAAATAAATATATACCAAAATAATTTTTTTAAGATTTTGTTGCTCTAATACACTATACTAGAAACCGCACTGAAGGAGAAGTAAAAAGTTTCAATATTCCTGAGAATTGTGAACGAAGTTCAAAATTATTTAATCGGTACGTTGTAACCATGTTTTTTGAAGATGAATATTTTTGTTATCTGGGAACATTTGAACTAAAATAAGAAGAACAAATTAAAAGATAAGAAAATTTTTGATGCTAATTTTTTTTTTAAAATTATCAATTACAGGAAAGTTACGATTGCTTATATTTATATCTTAATAGGCTATTTTTTTATTATAGTACAATGAAAAATTTTGTTAAATTATAATTAATACTATTTTATAATAAATTAATATATGAAATAATAAATAAAACATAAAGTTTTCTGAATAAAAAATTGTATGTATGTAAAAAAATACACTTTTTTTGTAATTCTGGTGGATTCTTTGGGAGCCGTAAAGGCTCACAAGGCTTTTGCAATATATAACATGAAACTTTAAACAATAGTTTATTTATGCAAGGACAGTAGGAAATATAATAAAAGTAAAATTATATATGTTATAATCTAACAAGTCATAAGTATTCATCATCCGTTACTTATATCGCTCTCAAGATGAGAGGCGTGTTCCATTTGGTAGATCATACATACATTTAGAATTGTTGTACATATATTTAATCTGACATAGCATTCCATGTTCACATTTTTACTATGGTTACAATATATATTTGTACGACAGAACAGAAAAAAAATGTCAAAAAAAACAATTTGATAAAAAATCTCATTAAATATAAAATTTTATATAATATCTAAATATTTAAAGGTATTAAATGTAGAATGTACTGCATTTTGATGAAATATGTTATTTAATTGAATCTATTTTGCAAAGACTAAAATAAGTTTTTTAAGAGTATATAAATTAAAAAAATGACTAAAGATTTATAGCTTGGTATAAAATATAAAAATAATAGTACTTAATATAAGTAAGCTTTAATTACTATTTATTTTGTTATTGTATTCAGGTACTTTTTTATTTAATCTTAAATTCAGTTGTTTTTGTGATTTAATATGTTCTCATATAGAGTTGTCTAAATAAAACTTATAAAAAGTAATCATATTTATTTTAGAACTTTTATTTTAATGTATGAACAATTTAAATAATAATCTTTTAACTAACACTTATAATTAGTGTTATTATTGCTATTATAATGTCATAAAAATCGGAAAAATTATTACTTATATTCAAATTTTTTAATAAAAATATTAAAATGTGGTCTTTAGCAAATCATAACTTTTTAAAACTCAATCGTTTTGAACAGTATATTACTAATTCGATAGAGCTTTGCTTACTCTACCAGAATATTGATATAACGTTTTCAAAAATGGTCTTACTATTTTTTTAATTTTTAAAAAATATAAAAATTATGACAAAAGTCGAAGTTTTTAAGTTTTGTTCTAAAATTAAACATAATTACTAGACTTTAAGCTTCGTAACTTATCATTAGGAATTAGTACAAAAGAATTTTTTACTTTTAAAAACTGCAACAGCCATTAAAAGATTTTTTTAAATAAAAATTACAATTAATGGAAGTTGAAAAATGCACCTACATACAGAGACAATCTCATCATTTTCTTTTCTAACATATCATTTTATTTCTAAAAAATTATTTTTCTTCCTAAAAAATCATTTTTTTTCTTGGATGTATAATTGATCATAAAATATTTTTATAACAATATAACATACAATAATTAAAAAATATTTTTTATTACAAATTAAAAAGTGTGCAATATGAATTAGTTATATTTAAAGAATAATATAATTATGTAGTAATTATCTAGATATTTTGCTTACGCATTTATAAGATTTTAATTAATAATTTAATTAAATAAAAAATTTTTTAAACATTTTAGTTGGTGAAAAGGAAGTAAATCAAGAAAAAAAATTTCTGATACACAATTCATATCAATATGCGATTTTAAACTATAAATATTTTTACTTGAAATATATTCTTTTTCATTGATCATAGTAATTAACATTATATATCTACTTTGAAAAAAAATTTTTGTAAAGTTTAATCTTATTCGTATATGAAAAAACTTTTTATTTTAAAATAAAATTTATAAATATTTAGAATATAAACATAAACATTTTTATAAATTTATTTTTTTACCTTAAAATATTATCAGATTTCTGAGTGTTTTAACTTTTTTACTTTTCGTAAAAATTTATATTGCCATACTCTTTAGTTAGTTTGGCTTGGTTTATACAAATAAATTCACGATCAGAATTAAACAACTTATTTAAATACAGTTATTAATATTTTATTGCTCAAACAAGATAAACTGTCACACAGAAGTTTTAAAAGTATATATTCTATTTAACAATAAAAAAATTATTAATCAAAATTACCAAACATTCATCATTGGTTTTTAACTACTTATTTAAAAAATATAGTAGTAATCCTCAATAGCTGTGATTTTGAAATATTTTTTACGTTAATTTATTAATGTTTAATCATTAAATGCAAAAAAAATAAGATTAACAGAATAACATTTTAAATTAACTTTATTTAAAATTAGAGTTTTCAAACAAAAAAATGATTGCACAGGGAAGAAAATGATTGATTAGAAAAAAAAATGATATGAATAATTAAATTTGAATAATGTTTTCGGAAAAGAAAATGATGATATTTTCTTTGTGTGTAATTTTTAAAAGTTTACAATTCTGTCTAGAATCCATTTTTTGTTATAAAATATAAAGATTTAAAATAATACGTATCTCAGTTACAAAATAATTACAATACCATATTTATAGTTTATCTATGTGCAGAGTTATTTGTGTAAATATATGGAAAAAATACGCGAATCACCCTGTAAATAAAGATACAATGATGTATTTAATAAATGCTTTTTATAAAAAATTCTTACAATTTTACATAAAACTAACGGTTTATTAATGTGTTTTTATAATTCGAAGTAATATAAATTACTTTTTTAAATTATTTATCAAAATTATTTTTAAAAATTGTTGATGTTTTTTAAACCAGCCTTAAACCCACTTTTGGCAGATTAGAACTGGTCTGCAAAGCATATTTTTTATAAATGCAATTTTATACTAAATTAAAAAAAGTATGTGTTAAAAAATTGTCTATTTGAGTAACATATTTCTGGAAAATAAATATTCGTAAATACATTGCTATAACATATTAATATAGGAAATATTTCTGAGTTTGAGAATCATTTTATAACGCCTGCCTTTATTGGAAGTGTTTAAGTTAAAAAATTCACCTAACAAGAATAATTTTATTTATATCTAAAAGGTGAATAAAAATGAATATTGGAATCATTTCAAGCTATATATTAAAATGACTTTTTATCATTTTTTTTTAAAATTGGTACAAACAATTTCATATCATTGATCTAATAACTACATATTTACCTTATTTCTGCAAATATATGAGTGAGAAAAAGCAAAAAAAATTGATACTAGAAAATAACTTTTGTCGTTTTTAACCAATATACTTTGTTAAAGTATTCGTGTTTTATGCCAGTATTTAATATATGTATCAAATTTAATTAATTTAATTTTAATAACTTTGATAAAATTATAATATGAAAAAATTTTAATTTGGCTAAAAAAATAGTCATCACTGTTCTATCCATTACCTAATTTATTTTTTATTAATCTCTTTAATATCGAGTATCGCTCTTTTTTTTATTTGTACCTTTTAAATGAATCAAAATTCACAAATTTTTATTAACTTTGAAAAGTGTTATTTCTAAGAAAAAACTACGCAGAAGTGTGTTCAAAAAAGTGACTTTTCGAAAAATAATTTAGCCAACTATAGATCAGAAGTTTTCGGGACTTATTTTTTCCCCTAAGTTTAAAAACAACGTATTTAATAACTATTCGACTATAAAAATTAATCAAGTTTGAAGAGAGTTATGTTTAAAACAAAATTTATTTTTACAATAAAAATGGAAAAAAGGCAAAAAAAATTAGATTCGAATTAATAGAATTTATTTTGTGGTTGAGTTAGAAAGTTCGTTAGACTCTTATTTTTAAATTTAAACTTAGTTCTATATAAAATGTATTATTTTATTAGTTTACATCAAGTCATAACTCAGTTATGCCTATTTAACATTTATGAATTTTTTTTTAATAAAGTCACCACTCTTTGGACTATTACTTAGCCAATTATTAATCAAATTCAATATCATTAGACTTCCGCACTATTCTGAAATTATATCTTTCAAATAAAATATAAAGTACTTTATTCCGTCAGCTTTAAGAAGAGTTAGTCAAGCAACAAACTATGTAAAAAAGGCCCAAAAAAGGATGTTTTTTGGGAATTACTTGATTAATTATGGCTCAAAAAATTTAAAATCCATTTTCCTCACTAAGTTAAAAAAACATATTCTCTGGTTATTTACCCACTAAAATCGGTCAATTTGAGGTGGTTTATGTCAAAGATAAAAATTTTTTTCTTACTTCTTTTTGTTATAGATATTTTTATGATTTTAATATTGTTTGATATTTGAATAACTCTTCTTAAATTTTTAATAATGAAATAGTAAAATAAAAATAGTAATTAAATAAAACTTTCAATTGAATAGGTGGATATTCGCTTATCTATAATTACCCATACTTTTTTCTTTTTTTAAAAGTGCCATTTCGCTTACCCATGGGTTACCCAAGGACAAGCGAAATGATATAAATTTTTTTCATACAAAACTTGGATAAGCGAGTTTTTTCAATTAAAAAATTTAAATTATCTTTATTACTATTACACAAAATTATATTTATTTATGAATACCTTTTGTATAAATTAAAAAATGTTTATTATTAATTATATAGTTTATTAGGTATGTGAGAAGCTACAAAAACATTATACATTAAATTAATCAGTTTTGGAAACAAAAAAATAAAATTATAATATAGAGAGTAAGTGATTTTTTCTATTGTCGTAATCTAATTCCAAATGCGTTCTTAAATTAGCTCGTGTTATCACATAGCGCTTAAATAAATGATATTTTGTAAAATCTTCGTTATCAAAAATTTTGATTGAATTGAAAAAATTATCTAGAGATGATTCTTTTCCCATTAATTCGCTTCGATTTAACGATGAATGATATATTTCTGCTTTATTACTAGTACGTATATATGTATACTGATGACAAATCATTCCTGGATCATAATCTTGATATAATTTTAGCCCGTTTTTTCTTAAGTAACAAACAAACTTTGTGATTCGGAAACTTATTAATTCGGGTTACTACATAAGCATTAAAGTAGTAAGTATAATATTTTGTTTTCAAAAACGGTAAATTAAATAAAATTACTTTTGCTTCTTCCAAACATTTCTTTAATTGATTTCTACAATGCATATTATTTTGAGATCGTATAAAATTACTTCTTTTTTTAGTATACAATAGATCATATTGACGTAATTTCTTTGATACAGTACACCTTTACTGAAATAAACATAATTTGTGATTTGTTTGTGAAAATACATTTGAAAAAAATCTAACGAAATTCATTTCTTCATCACTTATTACACACTTGTTATGATTTAATGAAATATTTGTAATTTGTTTTCTACTTTCACACAAATTACGAAGATAAGTAAAAGCTTTGAAATACACATCAACAGTTCTTGATGAAGTAAATATATAAATTAATCAAATATCATTTCTTGGAAATTTGTCAATTGAATGTATTCCAAAAAGTTAATTGAATTCATTAGGACATGATTCAAATGTCTCATTAATTACTAACTTATCACTACTGCAAAAGATATCCAACATTTTATCACTTACAATCATAATAAATGATTCATCTTCAGAATAGTGAATATATTGCAATTTCTCATCATAATGACTTTTTCCTATTTTATCTATTAACAATCTCATATTTCTATATTTTTGCTTCTTCATAGTATCGACATATGTACACTTTTTTTTCATATGTTTACTCTGTATTACTAGTTCATACGAAACATTGTATTTAGTACTACAATCTGAAGCTATTTTTTTTTTAAAATAAGCAATATGCATCAACAGAGGTATTAACCCATCATTGATTTCATTACAAATCTAAATAAAAACATTTTCAAAATAAACAGACAAAAACTCAATAGGCTCGCAACCATCATTATTAATTTAGTCAAATTTTTTGTCGCTGCCCTTTTTCGAAACCTGTCTAATTTTTTTGAAATCACAGTAGATTTTTTCTTCTGGTACAACATTACAGACATATTTGTATTCTTTCCATGTTAATAAACTATCACCGGAAACAGTAAAAAATACATGCTATTTTTCCTATATATTGTATGTAAATCAAATATCCATGGATTTTGATTCTTGAGTAGTGAAATTTGAATTTATTATAGATCTATATTTAACCGGCTGTATTTGCGTTCTTTAAAATGATTAATAATTTTTTTATAAATTTTAATACTACTTTCTGAAGGTATCAGTAAATTTTAAACAAATTAAAAAAAGCAAAAAAGAATATATATATTTAATTAATGAAAAAAATTTCTTAAATAAAAACATATTTAAACTAAAAATAAACTATTCTTAAAAAATTAAAATTTTTAAAAAATTTTCAAAATTTTCGAATATATTTTTACTAAATTAAAAAAAAATTCAAAAGTTAATATTTTTGATTCAGAAAAGTAAAAAAATTAGTGTAGGTGCATTTTCAATAAACAAAAATTCCCTAGATATATTTTCTTCAATTTATCAAAATTATAAATTATATTAATGACATACATTCATAAATTTTTTCTACCAATTCTTATATAGGGTTTACCGATGGCATTACTAGACAAACTGATGCAGTGGCACAGACTTTTTCAACAAATAAATAAAAATTATGTGCTTTTTTTCAAAAGCATCATAAAAAATTAATAAAAATCAAAAATCTACAAAAACATTTTCTGCAAAAATAACGGAAAAACATTGTGATAATTTTAAAGTATATAAAGGGACAACATAAATAATACATCAAGTGTTATACTAAGTAATATCTACTAAATAAAGTTATTTATGAATATGTATTTCGAAATATTGTATAGTCAGATTTAAAAATAAGATATTATTACCCGGTTAAATAATTTCGCCCTTTTCTCAAGGACACGCCGTGCACCAAATATACACTGAAAATTTTTTCGGGACAAAATGTCACGGAAATTGCAGGACTCACATGGATTTCCCGCATACGCGTGACATTTTGTCTTGTATCTTTGAAAAATGTGGGAAAAAATTTTTCTTAAATAAACGTGAAAAAATGTTACGTTTACTTAAAGTGACATTTTGTCCCGAAAATATTCAGGAGATTAAGTATCCGTGACATTTTTATCCGTAACATTTTTTTTTCGTGACGAAATGTCACGTGAAAATTACTTTTTTTTCATGACAAAATGTCACGCAAAGTAATGTTACGGATTTTTTTTTCTGTGTAGAATAGTTTTTAAAAATAGCATAGATTTCACTTAATATTTCATCGAAAAAACAAGAACAAAAAATTTTTTTGTAATCAATCATAATTTACACAGAATAATAAAATAAATGAATTTACTTTATGTGACATAAATTTTTAATAAAAAAATCACCTTTTTTTTACTCCTTATAAAACATAAAAATCGAACATTTTTTTATTTTTATATAACTTAGGGATCATGTTCGGAATAAGACTGACTATTTCATTTTTACGTTTACCACAATTTTTAAAACATTTTATGTAATTTACAAATAGTCAATTATAAAAAACAAATTTTTTTAAATTATTTTTAGCAAATTAAAAAAAAAATTTAATCTAAAAAAACAACATTTTTAACCAGAAATATTAATATGCTTATATAAATTATCTTAATTAGTAATTAATACAAAATAAAAAAATACTGTTTCGCTTACCTATGGCTAAGTCAGAATTTTAAAAACTGTCATTTCGCTAACCCATGAACAAGCGAATGTCTCCTCTTCCCTTTCAATTAGTATCGAATGCTGGTTTTATGTTTTCAAATATGATAGAAATTCAAAGCTTTGATTAGTTTTTCATTTTTGTTTTTATTTTTAAACTTTAATAATATTTGAGAATCGGTAAAAAAAGCTACATATATTATGATAGATAAAAGTTTTAATAACAAAAATAATTTTCCGATCTTTCTTCCTTCTATATTAAATATAGAAATTATCTATAAAATGTTTATTTAAAATGTATGAGATGGAATTCTAGGTAATGTTTATCTGAATATATTAGATATATATGTGCTATTGAAAAAATATTAAATATTTTTAATTCTATCTGATAAAAAATAATAATTTATAATCTGTTTAAGAAAAACTAAACAAAAAAAGCAGAAATGTTTTACGATCTGTAACATAATGGTAAGATCGTTTTCACGAATTCAAAATTGAATAAAAATTATATAATCTTTTTTTGGGAACTAAAAATTATGACATAAGATTTTTTAATGTAAATTTCTCTGACTGTATACTTAATTTCAAAATAAATAAAACTTAAAAGTGCGTCAAATTTGTAGCTTTGTACAAATTCCAAGAACGACTAAGAAAGAATCGTTATCTTTCTTTAGTTATAAAATCTTTTTCCCATCTTGAGAAATGTTAGAAAAGATCAAGCGCCATTCTTTTTGTAATTTTTTACATTTTGTAGCAAAAAAAACAAAATTGTTAGAATCGTTTATGCTAAAAAATCTTCTAATAAGCATTAAAAATTATACACTTTGGTTATTGAAATAGATCAACTTTAAGCTGATTTTTGATCAAACATATGTTATCAAATAATATTTATTATATTCTCACAATGCAAAGCTATATCAAAAATAATTTCATAATTAAAGTTCTCTACACAAGTCTTAACAAAAATCAATAAGTTTTTCCAGTAATCGAACAAATAGAAAATTGCCAATGAAGATATTAAATTGAGTAATAAATAATAGCTGCAAATTTTTACAACAATTTTTATTAAAAAATTAATATAAATAAATTTATCTTAAAACATTATTTATGCAGAAATGTAGGGTAACTTGCCCTGGTGATATTTTGCATATTACATTAGTTTATAAATTAATTTTAAAAAAAGTTATGTTTGATCATTAAAATGTTGTCAAAAAGAGAATTACGTGTAATTTTCTTACATAAGATTAAACTCAGATGTAATAGAGTCAAAGCATATCAAAATAATGTAAATGCATAGAGAGAAGGGACAACTTTCTAAACGCTCTTTACGTAAGTTGTTTGAAAAATTCCAAAGGGTTAATTTGATCTCAATAATAAAGATGAGAAAAGTGAACTTCTAATTTACTAATACTTGGAATTAATGAAAGATTCTGAAGCTAAATCTAAAACAGTTACCAAGAGACTTAAAATATATCGTCAAAAACATAAAAAATGAATAGAAAAACTAAGAAAAAATTACTCTACTTTAAAAATAAGAATAACTCAAAACCATAGAATGACAAGGTAAGATGTCATGTTTTAAAACTAATATTAAAAAAAAAAACTTGATGAATTGAAAAATAGAGCTCTATCTCACCCTTCATGCTTCCCTGATCTTTTTTTCCTACCGTTTTCTATTTGTTTAAGCATTTGGATAGATTTTTTAAGAATAAATTGTTTAATGACCTGGAGTCAGTAGAAAGTGATTTCGGTGACTTTTATTAGATCTAAAAATTCTGAATCTTATCAAATGGAAATTTAGAAGTTGTTAGAACGTTAAGAGAAACGTGTGAATTTTAACGCATATAATTTTGATTAATTTACTTAACATAAACTTTAAAAATTATTGTCTTAATTTATTTTTTCTCTTCTCGAACATTATTCATTACTCAACCTAATATTTTCACAGCTTTTGCATATTTTTTGTACTTTTTATAATTATTAAAAATGAATAAGATATATTTATTACAACAACTAAAATCTATTACAAATCAATCGAAAAAAACTTTTTTAATGTTTTATCACTTCTCACAAGCAAAACAATGTTAAAATAATATAAAAATTTCTTAAAAATTACATTATTGTTTCAAAAAATTTTATACCTAATTTTATAACATAAAAGTATAAATTAATAACAAAATGTTAAATAAACTTGAAAAGTGTCTTGATAAAAATAAGATCAATAACAATACTATTTGAAAGTAACTTTTATGCATGTGACAGATAAATAATTCTTTTTTAAATTTTTATTGTTATGTCAAAACAAATAAAACACAATTGATTAAAAGACTCTATTTAGTAAAAAAAAAGCTTTCCTATTTATAAAGAATTGCCTTATTTATTATAATTTTATAATCAAATTTATTAATCTACTATTTAATTTTCACATTTCAATATTATATTTTTATGTTATACCGATGTATAACATTTATTCTATAAATTTCTCTCTAAATTTAATAATTATATATATTTTTTAAAAGAACTTTTAAAATAAATTTAATGATGACATATAAGTATATAGGTATGATTTGCTTAATAAATTTCAACCCGCTAGCAGCAGGTTACTAACGAACCGAATAGTTTTTTTTAAATATTTTTTGAATGAGTATATTAATAAAGACATAATTTATTTTAAAGAAAGTTATGATTTATCAAAGATAATTATTTTTTTACTTTTGGTTGAAAAGTAAAATATTAAATTATGCTGCTTAATATTTATGACACTGAATCTAATCAATAAAAATTACTAACACATAATTTTTAACATAATTTTACTTATTTTTATATATTATTTAAAAAACTAAGTTTTTTTAATACTTAAACATTTTGAAGTAAAATGTTCTTCGATATTTTAAGTTATTAACTACTATTTTAAAAATATTTTGTATTAATTTTCACATTCACTGTGTTTGATATACGTACGGTTAATAATCAAAGAGAAAACAATAATGTAAATATTCTAGCAAATAACACATTATCGATATCTAAAAATTAAACAAAAAAATCATAATCTCTTTATTGATAAAATGTTTTGAAAATATCCAATATTTAACTAATCATAACTTTCTTCGAATTTAATCGTAATTTATGGTATTATACTAGTTCGGAAGATATTAGTTTGCTTTGAGTAAAATTTTTATTGGTATTATTACACTAAAATATATTACAATATAATAAGAGAAAAGATGATATATAGAAATGTAAAGAAAACGTGTCATAAAACAAAGTCATGTAATGTAAATTAGTGAATAAAATTATGTGACAATAGTTATCTTTTATATGCAAAAGCTTAACCATGTCACAGGCATAAGCTGATTGATAGGTCAATCGTCACTTTTGTAAAAATTAAAATGAACGAACTTTAAAATTACATCATCGAAATATTATTGCTAAAAATCAAAAATTTTTAAGCAAAAAACAATTTTTTCTGAATATAAAAAATACGACATCGCTTTTGAACCTCAATGGTAGTGATATTATAAAATTTTAAAAAAAAAGATGTACTATTTAAATCAATAATAACTATAATAATAGTTTTTTGTTAAAAAAATTTGAATTAGTTTGAAATTAAAAAACACACTCGAATATTAAAAATCTATAGCTTTGCTCAGAATCTAAATTCCGTTACGAAATCTTTATACCAAGAATATTATGTATGTTAGCTATAAAATAGTTATAATACTACATTTATATTCCAAAAATAAGCAAAGTTATATGTCCAAAGATCTGGAAAGTTTAACATACGTTATTCTATATTTTTTTATTATATGAAACTTTTTTGAATATTTTTTTTAAAAAAAGCTAGTAAAAGACGAAGTAATATTTCAGTCGTTTTGGAATTAATAATTTTAACTAAACTTACTAGGAAAAAAAATAAATGAAAAATTATTTGATTAAAAATTAAAATTTAAAAAATAGTAAATTTTTTTATGTATAGTTTGATAATGTGTATAATAAAATCGTCAAAGTTATTAAGTTTTATAAACCTAAAATAAATATAAAGATTCTACAAGTCGTATACTGATTAGTCGAAAATTAATCTTTAATCTGAAGAAAAAAAATAGTGAAATGTAAATTTAAAATAAAACTGCATGAAAACAAAAACATTTTTCTAACTTTATCTCATTTAGAAATTAAATTTATTTTAATTAACAAATTACCTTTTAGTGCCAAATGTAAAGATTCTACATTTATATTAAATTATGAAAAAAAAATATTAAAAATATAAAAAAATGAAATTATCAATTATGAATTTTTAAAGAAAAGATTTTAAATATTAAAAAGTTTATGAATTGTAAAATTTTTTGATAAAAATTGGTCTTAGTGCTGGTGTTAGCGCTAGTGTACTCGAATAGTTATAGAGTTTAATAAATTGTGTCAATTTATTCTCTGGTGTTATTATATAAAATTATTTTTTCATTTTACAAATTAATACTTAAAAGTTGTTTTTGTATTGTTTTTTTTAATATTTATGTTACTTAATTTAAATCTACTCAAAGGCTTACTTTATATTCAATTGATTGTTTGTTTTTTTTAGTACATTTAAAAAATAGACAAAATCTTATAGATTTTTATTATTAAATAAAAATTTGTTTTCTATAATATCAATATTTATTTGTACCTCTATTTGTTGTTCTCTGATTCTTAAAAATTTAAATATTTATTTTGAATAATTTTTAAATAGTAATTTTTAGTATTAAAGGAAAATTTTTTTTCAAAATAATCAAATAAAATTTTCAAAAATGAAAGTTCCTATTACATTAACATTTTTTCTAATTGATGTAATATCTAAAACGTCTGGATACACAGCTGAACCGCCCGCTTTTAGAGTTCATGTTCATGTAAAACCTAAATGTTTAGTTCCTAATGAGCAAGTAGATGTAACAGTTAAAACACCAGAATATCCACCTCATAAAATAGATGTAACATGTGGTATTTATTCAAATCTTGGCCCATATACATTGAGAAAATGTAACATACAAAGTAAGTTAATAAATTAGAAATATAATGAATTTATTAAAAAGATATTACTTTAACATATGAACATAAAAAGAAATGTAATCAAGGAGAAAATCGTATATATAATGTTTCTAATGATTGTAAATTAGAGTTATTTCAAAGAAGTGTTTTCTTTTACACATATTCTATATATGACTATTTTTGCGATGAATCTTAACCGGAATAAAGACTGCACATCCGGTTTTATACAAACATGTTACAGCTAGCTAAATAGCTGAATACACGTATTTTTTAGACTATAATATGTCAATATTTAAAATTTGGTAGACTAGAAGATATTAGTCGTTTTTATAGCTGTGAAAAAAAATATCTTTATATATGAATGAAAATTTAAATACATTAAATTTAAATTTTCTAAATATATTTAAATATATAATTTTTTCACGATAATAATAAGTATAATTTCTCTTAATAAAATTAATTTTACTTTATATTTATTTGTGTTTTATTAGTTGAATATTTAAAACATTTCACGATCCTGGAAGAATGAAGGAAACTCCAACCTGCGAATAACTATAAATGATGACTGATAAGACCCATTTTTGTACAATGATGAAGCAGAAAGAGATGATCTAGAAGGTGGCTTATCCGGATTCAACACCGGAAGAACGACTCTCTTGGATACTATTATGTCAGTCAGAAGAAATCGTAAGCGAATTCATGATTTACTTAGAGAATAAGGTGAAGGAATTGGGGACGCCAACACAAACGATTTAGTAGAGTCTATGAATATGCGGACCGAGACTAGGAAAAAGCATACGGGACAAAGGTTCTGGAGTTTTGGAATATGAAAAGGGAAAGAACACTATGAATTTTTGTGCTTGTCTTCAAGCATTGACAAGACACGTAGACAAGATAATTTGGGAAAAACTTGTCAGTTAGAATTTACTGGTAGATATCAACGTCTATATTCTATTCTTGATAAACTCAACTATTGATAAGACAACTGATTTGACAACTGTTCTGAAGAAGATCCTGGATACTGAATAAGTCACTAATGGAAGAGAGTTTAAAAAAGAAGAATCGAAGAAGAAGGAATTAAAATTGGCATGTTAGTTTTGCAATGAGTCCGACTATAAGAAAAAGAAATGTAAGAAGTAGAAGAATGCTGGATCACCGGTCTTTAATTTTACTACTAGAACTTAGTAGACAGGTTTATTGAAGATTTGCAACAACGATCTTGCAGCTTTGAAAGAAATCGAAATCTGTGGTAAGAAAAAAGAGGTCTTTTTAGACAGTGGTTCAACGGAGAATTGGATGAGTCTTGAGAATGCTAAGAACCTCGGTGTCAATCTTAAATCAACCAATGAGACTAGTGCTTGCATGGCTGATGAGAGTGTTTTGAAAACAATTGCGATGTTTGACTGTGAAGTTGATTTCAAGAATGGTAAAAAAACCCAGGTGCTTTGCTTCTATGTGCCAGTCAAAGGTAATGATATTATCATTGGAAGACTTGTTTTGAAGAATAACAGTGACCTGTTTGAAATTCGAAGTGATAATGATACTTCTATTGAATCATCGTTTACGATCGACAATTCTGAAAATGGGGTATTACTGGAGTGCAAGGATGAAGATCACGAGTCATCCGTCGTGATGGAAAAAAAGAAGTTCTGAAGTTTATAGAGCAATGCTAAATGAAGGTTGAAAGTAAAGAAAAAAGAACATCTATTTTATTAGAATTAAGAGATTGGCTTACCATAAATGACATCTAGTTGTTAAGAGATCACCGAAGAAAGATGAAAAATATCTTCAGTGGTGAATTACAGGCTTATTTAGATAAAGACGAAAAATCTGGTATGATATCTAGATTTTATGATATACTTAGAAATGCATTTTCAATCCATATCGTAAAAAAAATAAAGATAAACACGCTGTTGACAATAAAATTCTTTGTAATTTCATTAGAGTATGTGGAGATTATAGTAAAAAAAACCAATTCTTGGCTAAAAAGAATGAAGACTTGTTAAGATTGAAAAACGTTATTGATATGGTTTCAGATTTATATTATCTTAGTACCAAGGAAGTATCTGCAGCATACAAAGTCTTACCACTGGATGGGCATTTCAAAGAGTTGACGTGTTTCTATGCACTTTATAGTATATATAAAGCAAAAACTCTACCATTTGGCTTAGCAACAGCTCCAACAATCTTCGTAGCCGAGATCGTTAAGTCTTTGAAATTGATTAAAAGTACTAATTTTACTTTTTACATTTACGATTTTTTCTTCTATAAATCCGTAGTATAGTAAATTAAAGGGATAAAGGAAGTTACTGAAGCTTTAACAATAAGAAGATAAAACTGGAATCTTGGTAAATGTAAGATATTAAAAGCCACATAGTCATTTTATTGGTTATCAGATTAGTGGCAACGAGTGGGAGATACTTGAAAAAAATATTAAGAAATTGCTGGAAATGCGACAACCTAAAAATTCCAAAGAGCTTGCTAGTTTGAGAGAAAAATTGTTATACTTCTTGAGATTGATTCCGGAGTTTGGCGCAATCACTTCTGTATGAAATGGCTCCAAATTCAAATGGAAAATAGATCAGCAAAAAGTTTTTGATACCATTATTAGCATATTAAGAAGGATACCCAAGATTACGACGATACCGAAAAGTGCACAAGTGGTTGTTGTGGTTACGAATCAGCATAGAAATTTTATAAGTTCTGCTCTTTACTAGTTGACTGACAAAACACATGGTGTGAAAAGTTAAAGCAAAGAATTTTTAAAAATCTATAAAAATAAAAAGGTAAAATCATTTTTTTTATAAAATACAGTTTTTATTTATCCAAAATATAAAACAGTTGTTTGTCAAACATTTTATTTACACATTAATAATAAATCTCAAAAATAATCTGATTTTGTTAAACAACATCAGCAATGGCAACTGTAATAACATTTTTAAACTCTATTAGATATCTATAGATTATAAATTAATCATTATATATTTAACATTAACGAATTTATTACATGATTTTGTTTTGAATTTAAGTAAATTTTTATTTCAAACGTTGTAAAAATTTTCTTAATTTTAGAATCTTGTCTAGGAATAATTTTACTTCTAAAAGATGTTTCAATTTTTAAAACAAAAAAAATAGATTTCTGATGTTGAGTTTAAATAATCTTTTAAGATTAACAAATATTCTTTTTATTGGTTCTGATCAGAGATCATTATTGATGTCAGCAGTTGATTCGATTCCATGTAAAGATACGATATTAAATGTTTATATTTAATTGACTATTTATTGGTAACTATTTTATAAAAGTTATATTCTTAAATGTCAGTTTATATAACAATATAATCAAACGACTAAAATTTTCCTTATAACTAATAAAAAGGAGTAAATTAGTTAAATTTTCACGTATCTTTAAAAGATATGATGGTAAAAATAATACTGTTAATTAAAACATTTATAGCATTCGAGAAATGAGATTAATATATTTACTGAATATAGATAGATGCTCAAAAAATTTTATTTATTATCCATTAATAGTGAATACATTAGAGACATAACACATTCCAACTTTTGTATATATTATTAAAGTAAATTTTTATGTAATTTTTAAGCATAAATTTGAAGACTTTAAACTTTTTTTCAGTGTATACTTTAATATTTACTAAAAATATATTTTTTATTATGACCAAAGTATCATTTTTATAAAATATCTGCAAATTTTAAGATATTTGATACAATAAATATTTCCTTAAGATATGTTTTACTTTTCAATAGTTAAAATAAATGTATACAAAAATAAAATTGTTGTCATAATAAATGTTAAAATATTCTATAACCTTTACATTAAAATAATTTTAATTACGTCTCTTAACACTGATTAATTAAGATAAATATATTTTTAAATTGTCTAGATTGAATACAATACTTCTAAGGCATTATAAATTTACAACATTCTCTTTTAAGAAGCTCTTTAGTTTTATCAAGGAATTAAATGTTTTTGTTTTTATCAATATTGGCTACCATAACTTCTTTAAATAAACTAATGTTTTCATTTATTGTTTTAATTACATTAATTTCCTCAGGTGAAATTGAAAATACTTTAAAATTGTTGCTAGTAACTTTCTCTATGTTTTCCATCATTTTATGAAAATTATTATCTATTGTATATAAAATAATTCTACTTAATTTTGAGTTTATTGCTGATTTTAATGCAGAGACGAGTCCCCTCAACAATGATTTCAGAGAAGACACATTAGAGTTAAGTCTTCTAACAGATTCAAAATTTTTTTTTAGAACGAAGCAAGTATACAAAATCTCTAATGTTTCCTATTTCAAAATTTAATAAAGTTACATATGCATTATTATCATTGTAAGGCATATAGTGTATACTGCAATTGTTTTTATTAACAATTGTACATAGCAAAGAAAGTTTTTTCTTTACTACACATTGTCTTGAAATTATATTTAATCTTGTTGCATTTTTTGTTTTATAAGAAGGTTGTATCTTCGGTGAGGTCGACAATTGTGTAGAATAAAGCAAGAAAATATTTTGTTGGTTTTTCATTATTTTTATCAATCTATCATGTAATTTTTGTATTGGTATATTTATTATAAATATTGTTTGTAATACGTTGCTTAATAATTCTTTATCAGTGTCAGTAATATCCATTTTTAAAATTGTTTGAACAATATTTTCTTTTAGTGACAGTTTCATTATATAAATATTTTCTTCAGGTTTTGTAGATAAATCCTTCCAAGGTAAAGAACCATTGATCCATTCAATTAAATTGTAAGCCAAAGATTCTGTGTCACCTTTAAAACTACCACACCCTGTTTCGTGCCATTTTATTGAAGCATACAAACATGTACCTACTTTCGAAACATTTTGAAATTCCAAATCATCATTTTCATCAAAATTCTTTAATACCATACTAGCACCAAAATCAATTAGCTTAATGTTATCTAATTTACTTCTAATTGGTAACATCAAATTTAAGCTTTTTATATCACCATGTACTACTTTTTTTGAAAAAAGAAATTTCAAAGCTTCTAAGATATTTGATGTTATACTTGTTACCTCTTTTGTGTTCAATTTTTTATTACATTTTTCTCCAATATATTCATTTAGTGATTGTGCATAAATAGGCATCAAAAAAAAGTTTATGTTTAAAGCTTGATTTGTTCCTCTATCATACCAAATTGGTAGAAACGGGCAATCATGATTTCTTAATACATTCTTGTAAATGAATGCCTCGTTCTCTAGATACTTATTTCCGATTTCAGCTACTTTTAATGCTGCAAGCTTATATTCTGGTAAGCAAACAACTTTGTATATTTGTGAAAAACCTCCTTTTGCTAATAAAGATTGAACATAAAATGTTGTTTTTCTTCCTGATAATTCTGTAGGCAAATTTTTAACAAATTTTCAGCCATTTCTTAAAATTAATTTATACAAAAAGCAGAAAAAAAAACTACAAATAATTTATTTATTAAAAATTTATTATATAATTTAAATTTTAAAATTTTTATAAAAATATTTTAAATAAATATTCAAATTTTTCTATTGAAATAAATTATGAAAACATAGAATTTTGATTGTATTTTACTGTTAATGAATCCTTATACACGTTTCAAAAAGTTCTACGAGCTTTAAATGTTAAACGACACAAATGTTATAAAATGTCAAATTTTTTAAATGACCCGGAGTATTTTTCTAATTGAATGATGAAAGGCATTACATATGAGAATGTAATAGAGCGTGTAATAAAGAATATGACATAACAACTGGGTTACAGCATTTTCAAACAAAGTTTTCGAGAAAAGAATTTATTAAAAAGAAGTGCTACTCCTATATCATTAGAAAAAATGAGAAGTAATTTATCAACAAGTACATCATTATTATCGACAATTGATGAAATATCTAAAAATAGAAGTATTACTGTAAGTAACGAACAAAGCTACAAAAAACTTTTTCATGGATACCGAATGTAGTACAGCTTTTCAACCTTAAAACCAGTCAAAATTTGAATTTATAGAGATTTCAAAAAAAGATAATTTATTAATATTTAAAAATTATGGTTCATTTGTTGTTTTTGATTATAACTTAACATACGGATATATATATTCAGTTTACATTTCAAATACACAAAAAAAAATTGACAGAAAATCTTTCCTGCAAATTACAGGAAAGCTGGTAGAATGTTCAATTAGCGGAAAAATTTTTCCTGCACCATCGTAAAATAAATTCTCTAGAGTAAAGGAAATTATTTTCTGAAATTTTAAAGGAAATATGCTAATAAAAATCTTGCAATTTGAAGGAATAAATTTCCTCCAATGCAGGAATAAAATATCTTCATTGCAGAAATAAATTTTCTTCAATGCAGGAATAAAATTTCTTTAATGCAAGAAATAAAATTCCTTCAATGCAGGAAAAAATTTTTTCGCCATGATTGTAAAAAATATTAGAAAAACATAGAAAAAACGGCTTCTACATTTTTTGTTCTTTGCTAACTGTACTGCTCGATCTTCTTTACCTACCTCATTCTAAACTACCACCTACAACCCGGGAATCTTAGAAATCTAATCTACAAATAACTGTTTACAGGAAACCTCGAACTAATCTACACTACATGGAATAATATCTTACAGTCAACTACACTAGAAAAACTTGTTTCCGAAATAAACGAAATTTTCCATATAATTAATATTATTTTTTACTTTGAAAATTAGTTTTTATTTTTACTTATTATTACATGTTTGCATATATTTTTACAATATATGTACTTTTTAAATAATCTTCTGTTAAGAATAGTATTACATTGTTAGTGTTTAGAAGACAAAAAAAACGTTAGCAAAAGATTCTTATCAATTACCTCACACAAAAAAAAGATATCACAAAAAGTAGAAAAATGTATCGATTATTGGCACAATTTTTTTAACAATATACAAATTTTTTAAATTCAACACAAAAAAAATTTTCCATTGTTTTGTTACTCAAAATAATATTCTTTTTCATTCGTTTAGGTAGTAAAACGACATTGACCTCGTTTCTTTTTAATCACCTTAAAAATTAAGATGACCACTGGTCATGCCTAATCCAAATAAGATTGAAAACATCTTTTTACTTAAGGATGGTACAATCCTCCTTAAGTGTGCTTTTTCTTTATGATATAATTGTTGTGAGGTTTTATTAGTATTCCCTATGGCTCTAATCTACTTATTCACTAATTATGGCTAATTATCTACTCCCACTTCCGCTATTTGACTGGTTGTACTATTGTATAACTATTATTCAATAAATTTCTAGTCTTACCACCTGAGTTCAATTCCAATCGCTACCGACCAGGCAGAAACTTAAATTTTTTGCTCTAACATTTTTTTAGAAAAAGAAATTTTTTTAATTAACTGTTACAAATTATATGATAGAGGTGGCATATTTTTAGAATTTGAATATTATTGTTAATAAAAATAACAAAATGATTGAAATTTGTGTTACTATTAAACATTTTTAAAAAGATCCAAAACTATACAAATTGCAATTATTATTATATATTGAATTTTTTATTATTAAATATAAAAATTATTCAACTTGTAATAATATAAAAAGCTCTAAAAATACAAAAAAGTAAATATTAAGATTTTAAAATTTATATATAAAAAACATTATTATAAACAACCCAAATATTTCTTAATGGTAAAGGCATATATTACATTATATTTACATTAAAAACACTTTAAAAGAGCATATTTAAAAAAACATATAATTTGTTTACTAAAGGAATTTTTTTTCAACTACATTGCACTTAGAGAAAAATTCTGTAATTTGCTTTTCCTGCACTTGAAAATCCTGCAATCTATTTTTCTTACATTTAGAAATCCTGTACTCTCTTTTCATGCATTCAAAAATCCCTCAATCCATTTTCCTGCGCTTAGAAATTCTTTAGTTTATTTTCAAACATTTAAAAATCTTACAATTATTTTTACTGCATTTTAATTTCTCGTAAAAGAAATTCATGCAGTTATTTTTCATGCAAAAATTTTTTATGATTTCAAAATTCCATAAAAATTTTTGTGTGTGCGTTATAAATTTAGTAAATTTATAATTTTTTATTGAAATAAATTTTTTTACTATTTATCATTGTTTTTGTTTTCGTATTTTTTTCGTTTTTTTGGTTGATAGTAATATAACTTAAAAAAATTATTTTTAGATAATAATTAAATATGAATAAAAAATCTGAAAATTTGCTTCAAGTGTAAGCTTTCTTAATCATTTTTTTTAATATATTTATAATTTTCAGAAAATCATTTATTTTCATTCTTGATTCAATTAAATCTAGAATTGAAAGAATTAAAAAAGATGTTGTAAAATTTGAATCTACTACGAATGAAATTGAAAAAAAATTAACAATATGATTGTTAAACAATTGTTAAATAATGATCCAACATTACGTATTTGCCGCGTTCTTGATGATGATTTCAAAATTTTGGAATCTTCTTGGTTTGATAAAAGTACACGAAAAGTTGTGGGATCAAACAAAGAAAAGGTATACTAATCAGATTTTCATATGAGCATTTTTCCGTGTAAGACAAATGAAAATTGGTAATATGTATATTAATGAGATAAATATATTTACATTTTGTAAAACATGTTACCGAAAGCAAATTGATGTTATTTTTGGAAAGTACGATGAAAATAAACTTGTTACGTTTCCAGAAATTTACAAAATACTTAAGAACAGATTTAGTGATGCTGCGCTTAAAAAATCAGAGGTATTTATATTGAACGTATCTTTCCTATTTTCAAGAAATAATCTATGAATGATTTAGATTTTTATATTCGTACAGAGTGGTTGTATAAAAAGACTGATTTTTGGAAATTCTGCGATTTTAGCATTTATAACGAAAGAATAAGAAATTCAAATATTGATGAAATAAGACATGCAGCAATAAGAAGATCAAAAGCTTTTAGAAAAAAGCCACGTTTAGATGCATTTTTTTTATCAGTTCAAAGATATGATCTTGATTGTTTTACAACTTGTATTTAGTATAAAGATAATAAATGTGATGATGATAAAGATTTTATAAAATTGTTTGAATATGATGATACAATTGCTGGTAAAGAAAGTTTTTTACTACAGGTAGAAGATTACTACAATTCTAAAAAAAAGAAATAAATTATACTGTGTTCTATTTTTTAAAAATTTATTTATTATAGATTAGTTATTAATACTTTTGTCATTTATTTTTTGATAAAGTTTGGCTTGTAGCCTCTCTTTGACTGGTAACACCATAATATATCCCCAATATATGAAATAGATAAAAATATTTAAGATTTATTTAATTATAATTATTAAATGTTCATTATTGTTTGTATTTATTTTAAATATAACATTTATTTTGTACTGTTAAATCCTAGTTGGAAAATATTGAAAGATAGTACCTAACCAGTATACGTCATCTCAATCAAAAGAAATTGAAGAAGCAAATAAAAAAATAAATAATGCTTCGAAATTAATTAATTTTTTTATTTTTGTAAAATATTTTTCTAGTGTTTACGAAAATGAAAATATAAAGTTTTAGTGGAACTTTAATTGTTATTATTATTGAATTTTTCTTTAATTTTTCAAAAATTCAAACATAAATATATATAATATTAATTGGTGTTACTACTTATGCTGTTTTATTTATTGTTATTGTAATGTGTTTGCATTTTCTTGAACAAATTAGCAGCACTAATATAATAATAAGTACTTAAATAGAGGTACAGCGAAAAATTCATAAACTTAATATTTAATGGAATTTCATTTTAAAAAAGTGCTGTTGTAAAATAAGAATTAAAATATTAGATAGAATATTTAATTTACTTATTCAGCACTCTATCCCTATTATTAAATAAAAATAATAATATACGCCGTAAGTTAGAAATAATTTTTGTAAATAAAAAATATTAAGGTAGCCGAAAGGTAACTAACTAATTTATTTTAAAACAAATTACTTTAATAAACTGTACATGCCAGACAATTATTTAAGTATATAAAACATAAAAATTTATACTTACACTTGTTTACTATTTTACAACAGATTAAAACTATATAGTTAGAATATAAAATTGATATTTTAAATTTAGCATCGTTTATGAAACTGAACATGGATGAGATCTTCCTAGCAGCACTGGATAGCAATCAGAGTGTTCTCATTTTATTTACAAAGGCTTCGTGTTTCGAATAATATACAAATATATCATCAATATACTTTATTACAAACATATTCCGTGTAAGATTTTTCATTACTAAGAAAAAAATATATATAGTAATAAACTGATGAATTTCCATAAAAAAATACACATCTTAATTTTACGTATTTAAATTAAAAAAATAGTTACTTCTAGCTGTCAATATTTAAATTAACGTATATTATTTGTATTCGCTTTTCTTTAAAAAATTTTGATATTTATAAAAAAAAATGAATATTAGATAACGAATGACGAAAAATAATACTTAATTACAAAATTAATTTTTTAGTATGACGAAAAATGACACATTTTTATTTCTGTGTAGCTATATCATTTTAATATATATAAACGTATAATTTATAAATCATTTATAATTTATATATGGTAGCAGTCTACTTTTTTAATTAAATTTAACATATTTCTTAAATTTATTGGTTCAGAAAAATGAATCACAGTAAGTTTACAATTTTTTTCTGTTTATTATAATTTTAGATAACAGCTATACAATAATAAAAGGCGATTATGTATTATTTAGAGGAAAATTTAGTCCTCTTAGTAATTTTTATGAAAACCCATTTTTTGATGACCATGAAATACAATATAAAATCATGAAACACTTTTTTCACTATCAAAAAGCAATATTATTCAATGATGTAAATACAGGAAATAAAATTTTAAACGCTTCTAGTGGATTGGATGTAAAAAAACTTTCAAGAAAGATTCAAAATTACGATGACCAGAAATGGTATAGTGTAAGAGATGATGTTATGTTTCATGGTCTTAAATTGAAGTTCAAAGATACTTTTATGAAAGATTACCTAAAGAATTGTTTTATTAACGGACAGTCAAGAAGACGTTTTCTTGAGAATTCTGCACATCCTTACTGGGGATGTAAAGTAAACAAAAATTCCTTCTACATAGATGAAAAAAATTTGAGAGGCCAAAACGTTCTTGGAATACTCTTGGGAAAACTATCTGCTGATTTGTTTGATAAGTAAAAATTAGTTTTATATTATATAATCTCGGAATTTCTATAAAACTTATTTTTTATTATTGCCTACATTTTTGCACAAAAAACAATTTCCTTGTTTTACTTTTTGTTATAAAAAACGAATTTATTAGTAAATTAAATGTAATTCAAAATTTGTTTCCGTGTTAAAAATTATGATGAACTTTCATAACAAAAACGATGAATGGATAAATTTGGGAGAATGGTTGATTATAAAAAGCATATTATTTTATGATTAGAAAAAATCGTGTATCGTATTTTATATTATTTTATACATTTACTTATTTATTGTAATTTTAGTCCATTAAGGATATTGTAGCTGAGGAAAAGAAAGGGATCTCTAGAAAGTGTTAAAGAGACCATAGGTTTTTTAATAAGTAAGTTGAAGAGTTAGTTAAGTTAATTAAGTATCCCTAGGTGGCCATTTGTTACAAATTTATTTG
This sequence comes from Strongyloides venezuelensis, assembly GCA_963280985.1. Taxonomy (NCBI): domain Eukaryota; kingdom Metazoa; phylum Nematoda; class Chromadorea; order Rhabditida; family Strongyloididae; genus Strongyloides; species Strongyloides venezuelensis. The sequence continues at coordinate 19,757,652 of CAUJLX010000001.1, forward strand.
AATTTGTTGAAATTGTTGTTTTGTTGTGAAAGAAAATAAAGAGTTTATTTATCTACTGAGAAAGTCACTAAATGAATAAGTAAATATTTTTCTTATTTTTAATGTGTTTTTTTGTTATTTTTGATATTCAATTGGTGAATATTTACCAAATTATTTAAAAAAACTTATTATTATTAATATGTAAATTTCTAATGAAAGAAGACTAAAGTTTTGTTGTAGGGAAATATTTATAGCAACAAAAATAATAATGTCACATTAAAAACGATAGAGCAAAATTTATTCTGGGAAAATGTAATATAAAATTATTACAATATGTAAAACAATCATCAAACAAACACTTATAGGCAAAATAAAATAAGACGATATTATTAGTTTATAAAAACTAATATTTAAATTTATACGATTTTGGTGATTACATATTCATTACTTTAATATAAAGAAAGTCATTTATTTTTTCTACAGATGTTAACGTAATCAGTTAATAAAACATGAATATTACAAACAATTTATCAGCAAATGTATCTACTCAATTTCATGCAAGTTTTAATGGAATAAACAAATCAATTCAAAATACTGGGTTGAAAATTGGTTTTAGTGAACTTAGACAAATTCCTTATTTAAGAAAAGACTTCTATCGTGTTGGAAATTTGAAAGTTTTACGTGTATCAACATATGTCGATACTATTAAAATTCAAGATGACAAAACAATTATTCTCCACAATGGTGATAAAGAAATGATTATGAAAATTGTAAAAGTAAGTAAAATTAAAAAACTTTATATGCTTTTTTAAGGGTAACGTAAAATTAATGGTAAAAACAATAAGTCAGGAAAACGACTTTGAAGAACTGTTAATATTTGCAAACTTCAACATAATAAGAGGTGTAATTGAAAGGATTCATTCTAGATGAGATACATAAAATTAATGATTTTGCATCTTTTAAAGAGATTTTTAAAGTAGAGATGGTAATTTCAAATGAAGCATTAAAGGTTGATCTTTTTAGCACACCAAATTTACTGTTGTTGTCTGAAAAGAACGGATTCTCACAATACTCATATGTAGAAAGTTTTTAAGAAGAAAAAGCATTCAACCATCATTAATACACACTACTCCCAGCAACTTTAGTTTTGAAAGTTTAATGAGTACACCAACACCAATGAGAAGAATTGAAAATTCAATGACTTCTAACAAATGAAGAAATTCAGGTGATTGTCCAGTATCAATGAAAAAAAAAGAATAATCCCCACCAAAAAATAAAAATAATGAAAACAACAATACTCTTGACATTTTTAATCTCATTACCGCAATCGAAGTAGAGATGTCATCAACAAGTAAAAGTGAAATTGAAATTGACATGATCAAGAATTTTCTTGGAGTAGACAAATTAGAGGTAGTAAGACTCTTATTTAGACTAAGTGGTTAATATAAATTTACTGACAATATGACAAAGATTAAGAAAAAATAATTTCTTTTTTGTAACTATTTATTACTATTTTATTTATTTATCTTATTTTGCTTTAAAAGGGATATTTTTTAATTATCTTTTTTAATTTTAAATTGATTACTATTTTAAATTTAAAAGAAAACTTTCGAATAAATTTGCATTAACATTACTTATTAAATAAGTAAAAATAATTTTTTATATCAGGTACAAAAATATAAATATTTAAATCGCTTATATAAATATTGTAAAACAATCATCTTTATAATACAATTATGCAACATATCAATTACAATAAAAATTTTACCCACTAATTAACAATTATTAAAATTAACTATAATTTTAAAATGATGTTCATTGAGAGTACTTGGTTTCAAAAATGAGTTTTAATTAACCAGCCTTAGAACTGCCTTCGACAGGTCACGTCTGGTCGGCAGTACATATTTTTTTATAAGAGAATTTAATGATAAGTTATAAATCAAAATATTTGTATAGAAAATTTGTTATTTAAAGAAATAAAAAAAATACAATTTAAAAACAATCATTTATTTAAAAATGTTAAAAAAATACAATTAAAAAAAATCATTTAATTAAAAATGTTAAAAAATTATTCTTGATCCATTGTCATGGTCCTCCATCTGCTTTCATACTGCCATTTAATTGTTCTTCATATTTTCACTATTTAATTAAAATCTATGCATTAAATATTTCTGAATAAACAATATTTTTTGCTTTATCAGATTCTGTTTTTACAAATAGACAATCAGGGCTTTTTACATGTGAAAAAGTCACATACAATTGTCCATGTGAAAATACTGGTGTTGTTAAATCTACACCAACTTTACTTAATGTCTGCTCTTGACTTTTATTAATGGTCACAGCGAAGGCAAATCTTACAGAAAACTGTTTTCTTGTTAATATAAAAGGGTATTCTTCCTCAGAACTATATAAAACTATCTTATGTATAAGAACATTTTTATCCTTATTTAATCTTGACAAATAAATACACGTTAATATTCTTTTACTAATCTTTCAAACTCTCAATCTTGTTCCATTACAAAGTTCTTATTTAATGTTTAAGTTACGAAAAACAATAATAACAGCATAAACTTTGAGATTCAATACATGTAGTGATAAACCGCTAGGTATCAACTGATTTAAGTTTTCAATAGGCATGTTGTAGTAATTTTCATTTGTATCCGAATCTTTTTAAATCGAATCGGCTAAAAATATTTTTCTACATCGCCTGATAGAGTATTTAATACTTCATTATTAATAGACTCTACAATGACATTTGTTGGAGCAAGAAATGCATAGTTTAATTTTTCTAATATGTTTTTATTTTTAGCTCCAAATATGTCATTCACTAAATTTCCTGTTGATTGGAGATTTAGTGGTATATCTACCTCGCCATCTTCATTTTTTTGAAGAGTATCATCACTAATATTTAAAATCCATTTAGCAAAATCTATTTCGTTCTCTTTAATCCTCATGTTTTTGGTAAGTTTCATTGTCTCAAAGTGAACATTTCAAAGAAGACTATACTTAGTAGAGAACAATACATTTTGGTGCCTTGTAGAATTTGGTAAGATTGTCAATGTTTGCCTAAAATTACCACCACATATAATGAATTTCCCATCATTTTAATAATTATCTTTCTTATTTCTGAATTGTATCTTTTACAAACATTAATAAATTAAAAATTTTTGATTAGTTTATGGAAGGTTGTTTATGATACAAATACAATATTAATATGTCCGGTAAAAAAATACTACAGAATTAACACTTAAATTTTTCTTATCTATAATAAAAAATTGTTATAGTTAAATTAATATTAATATCATTTGGAAATATAATTTTATCATAAATTTAAAATCGGAAAATCTTTAATAGTTAATTATGTGAAAGAAAATCATTTAAAATTTAAAAAGAGAAGTGAAAAATGAATTTATTTTAAAATTTCTTATAAAACAAATATAGATTTTAACCAAAAAGTTTTAATAATTAGTTATTTTAAAAATAAACTATAAAAAAAATCATCTTACACAAAAAAATAATATTATTAAAGATTTTATTTTTTATTTCAATTTCCATTTGGTCCATAATTCGAACTATATCTTGTTAAATTAACATTTTTAAATAAATTTTATTATTGTCATTTATTCAAATTTATTGTATTATTATGTATATATATTGTACGAATTTTGTAAAAATAAATGAGTTTATTAAATTAATTTCTTTAAATTTATAAATTAAATTCAAAACAGAATATGTCCTCTTCATCATGGAAAGAAAAATTTTAAGTAAGTTCTTTATTAAAAAAAACTAATAATTTCACTAAAGATCTTATGGAACGCTTAAAAATTGATGAGAGTAAAAAGAAAGAAGATCTTAGAAAGAGAGCAAAACAGGCATATTTAGAAGAAAAAAGAAAAACCAATAAAAAAAGAAGAGAAACAAAAAAAGAAATGAAAAAACATTCTAAAAATCATTATAATAACAATAAGAAGAATATTATAAATATGAATATTTCTGGTAAATTACAAATTATAAAGTTAATTTATTCATAAATATTCAATAACTAATTAATTTAATAATTACATGTTTATTAATTTTTTAACCATTGTTTGGTATTTTAATTATTTGTTTTTTTGTAAGATAATCTTACTTAAAAACATTAAAATATTTTAATTTCATTATTAATTGAATTTAAATTTAATAAAATTATAATTTATGACATATTATATATCATATGTAATAAAAATCTTTGTTTTTTATCATTACTACTTAACAACAAAATTTTAAAATATAGTTATATTTTTAATAATTTTTATATAATTTGTGACTAAGATATCTCTTTTTTTTTAATTAGATATACAAAGTAAAAGTTTTATTTAATCTTTAAATACACCTTCATGATAATGAAATATAATAAAAAAATTGCGAATGTTTGCAAGATGTAGTATTTATTTTGTCTTTATTAAAGAAAAAAATAATTTTTATAATTAGAAATTTTTTTAAAATTTTATGCTATAAAAATTTAATAAAAGTTAAAAATTAATTTCTTGAATTCCTTTATTTATCTTTCTAATATATTTTATTAAAATGCTTTCACATAAACAAAAAGACATCACTCTTTGGTTTATTATTTGGTAAATTTGTGGTCAAACTCCTTAGAATTTATCTTATTTCTACTTTGTACCTTTGAAATAAGTTATAAAATAAAAATTTTATTTACTCTTATAAACGTTATTCGGAAAAAATCTACACAAAAATTGTTCAAAAATGTGGCATTCTAAAAGATAACTTTGCCAATTTTGGTTAGAAAGTAATAAAGCTAATTTTCCCCAAAAGTTAAAAAAACATTTATTGATCATTAAACCACAAAAATTAATCAAGTTTGAATAGAGTTATGCTGAAGACAAAACCGATATTTGTGTAAAAAATAAAGAAAACATGAGAAAATTGTTATTAAAATTAGTATAATCCGTTTTTCAAATAAGCAATAAACTTCTCAATAGTTTTACTTTTTAAGTTATGCTTAAATCTATGTAAAAGAAACTATATCTATTTAATTTTATAGAGATATTGTTAAGTAATAGCTATTTGACATTTTAATTTTTACCAACAAATTGTCATCGTTTGTTGATCTATAACTTGACCAATTCTTTATCAATCTTAATACTACTGTGTTTCCGCACTTATCTGAAATTGTATCTTTCAAATAAGTCATAAACCATAAAATTTCATTAACTTTTTAAAAAGTTATTTTTGGAACAAAACTGTGCAAAAATGTGTCTTAAAAGCGATGATTTCTAAAAATAATTTAACTAATTTTGAATCAAAAGTTTTGAAAACCATTTTCCGCACTAAGTTGAAAAAAAAATACATCAAATGACTATTTGACCATAAAATTTGGTCAAGTTTGGAAAGAGTTATGTCTGGAACAAAATTGATTTTTACAAAAAAAAAGAAAAAAGCAAGAGAAATGACACTAAAATTAGCATAAATCGTTTTCAAGATAAGCTGTAAACTTCGTAATAGTCTTATTTTTTAAGTTAGATTTAAATCTATATAGTAGAAAGCATATCTACTTTATTTTTTGAAGTTTCTTATAAGTAAGAGCCATTTAAATTTTTAATTTTTACCAAAAAAATAGTCATCACTTGTTGATCCATAATTTAGCTAATTCTTAATCAATCTTAATGCTACTGTGTTTCAGCACTATTCTGAAATTGTATCTTTTAAATAAGTCATAAACCATAAAATTTCATTAACTTTTAAAAAAGTTATTTCTGGAACAAAACTATGCAGAAATGTGTTTTAAAGCGATGACATTTTTAAAAAATAATTTGACCAGTTATAAATCAAAAGTTTTGGAACCCATTTTTGGCACTAAGTTGAAAAAAAAATACATCAAATGACTATTCGATCATAAAATTTGATCAAGTTTGGAGAGAGTTATGTCTAGAACAAAATTGATTTTTACAATAAAAATGAAAAAAAAGCAAAAAAGTTGATATTCAAATTAATATAACTTTTTTCGTAGTTGAGTTATAAACTTCGTTAGATACTTGTTTTTTAAATTAGGCGTAAATCTATATAACAGGTAATATTTTATTTTTTTTATCAAGTAATTACTAAGTTATAGCTATTTAACTTTTAATCCTTTTGTTCAAAACGGTTACCACTCTTTGGACCATAACTCGGTCAATTTTTGATACAATTGAATAGAATTGTGTTTCCCCTCTATTCTGATAGTATACCTTTTAAATGATATATAAATCATTGTATAGTATCCATTTTGAAATAACGTTAACCCCTGGTCAAATCTATGCTAAAAAAGACCAAAAAAAGAGTGTTTTTTGATAAACGACATGGCCAATTATGGCCTAAAACTTTTTAAACTCTTTTCCCTACTAAGTTAGAAAAAAACACATCTTTTGGCTACTTACTCATAAAAATCGGTTAAATTTGAAGAGAGTTATGTGAGAGACAAATTTTTTTCCCTTATTTCTTTTTAGTATAGAATATTTTACTTATATATTATTTTTATTTAAAATTCATGATATACAAAATAAATTAAACGTAGACACAATTTTAAAATTTTTAATTGCTTTCTTTTTTGTTTCATAAATTTTCGAAACTTTTCATTTTTTTCTTTTCTTTCTTGGATTTTACATTTACGTTTTTTATTCGCTTTTTCTCTTAAATTTCGATTTTATAAAATTATAAAAAGATTTGTTTCTTTAATATTTAATTTGAAAATTTCCTCAGAAGCAAAATTTATTATTCTTTCAAAATCTTGAATCAATTTATTACAGTTTGTAATTCCAATTGGAACATTTTTTTTCCATTAATTTATTATATTTTTTAATATAATCAAGAAGGCTTTTATAATCTTTAGCTTCTTTGACTGTCCATTTGTTAATTTTCTTTCGCTGCACAATAGTTTCATAAGCTAATTGATTAGTAGTATTTTTTAAAAGTATGATCAATTTATTAACTCATTTTTAATGTTTTCATTCTTCAAATAGCGCTTTACAAAACTTAATATTTTTTCATTTTTTTGATAAAAAGAATCACGCCGACACATGTCAACAAATTCAATATTTTTAAATTGTTTATAATCAATATAATTTAACCCAGTAACATCATATACAGTTGCTGCTACTGTATACCACATAAGTTCTTTGAAATATAAATACGCATAAGCAGCTTCAGCTCTCTGACGTTGTTCTGACTTCAAAATTTTTATATGTGTTTCTAACGCAGCACTTGTAATAAAATTTCCTATTAATCAAAAGTGTATCCTCCTCTGTGTAAACAGCATATATCCAATCTGCTGGTAAAAAAAACGATTGGCCATCAATCAAATTAATTTTAAAGCAATCTGCAGCACAAAAACCAAAAAATTCCTTTTTTGAATATGAATCTTTTAAATATAATTCAAATACAGCAATATTGTAATCTGTTAGTGGTATAATCTAAAAAGTTTTTCCAAATATTACACTGATCCAAACATTACTACCTCCAAAATCAATATGAAAGTCTGTGTTTCATCTTTTCGCAGATATTGTACAATAATTCTATGTCATTGGAATTAATTTTTCAATAAATATTCCATTATCGCAGTCACAATTAATCTGAGCAATCTTCAAAACATCAGGCCAATTACTGATTGCCAAATCTAATTCAGTTACAAAGATGGGTCATTTAAAAACATTTTTTAATTCCGTAAATGCATAATTTGAAGAAGGAAAGTTGTAAATATGTTTTCTTTTACTATACTCAATTTTCATATTTTCCAATTCTTCTGATAAAGCCATTTCTGTTGTCCTTGGTTTATTATCAATAATGACTGAACACTTGTAACTTATTGAACAATTGTCTTCAGTAACTTGAAAATTTTTATAATTTATTTCGTTGCACTGGATTCCTAACTGTGCTTAAGAAAACAAAAATAAAATAGAAACATCACATGTTTCTTTTCTAAAATAGTTTATATCTAATTCTGTAAACAAAATACATAAATTAAATTAATAAAATAATTTACCTTCATTGTCATTTATTATCTTGTACATATCTGGTCTCAAAAAAATTTCATTTGTCATTGCATTAGAAAAATTTAATAATTCATATCCACGAATAGTAATTTCATTTTTTTGAATAGGGCGAGTATTACTTTTTGTAATTCTTGACATTTTTAAATCAAATCTAAAAAAATAAACAATTATAAAATAATAAATATAAAATTAAAAACAAAAATTAATAAACGAATATTAGTAATAGGTAAAATAACTAACAGTTAATATTCAAAAGTATAGAAACCATAATTTTATTGAAAAATGATAATTAAAAATAGAAAAATTATAAGTTTTTAATCTTGATAACAAAACTATAAAAAGCAATAAATATAATACTGAAAAAAATAAATTCCTCCTTTTTCTGTAAAAAATCTTAATATCTATAAAAATACTGATGTATACTGGCTTTTTGTTTTTAAAAAATATTTGATCTAATAAAAAATTAAACTGCAATACAATGAAAAAGGATATCTTTTTCTGCAAAAAAAATATACTTTATTGTAGTTAAAAAGATGATAAAGTAAAAGTATAACAAACTTATTTGTATTTATTTATAAAATCTTTGCACAGCAAAAAAACCTAAGTTTTTGCCTGGTTGGTAGCGGTAGGAATTGAACTCAGGTGGTAAATATAGAAATTTATTATTTAATAGCTATACAATAATATCACCAGTTAACAGCGGAAATAGGAGTAGAAAATTAGCTAAATAAGGGAATTAGTACGTTAGATCAATAGAGAATATTAATAAATTTTCAAAACAATTATATCATAAAGAAAAAAAACACTTAGGGAGGATTAAACCTTCCTTAAGTAAAAAAATGTTTTTAATGTTGTTTGGGTTAGGTATGACCAATGGTTATCTTAATTTTTAAAGTGAGTAAAAAGAAACGAGATTGATGTCTTTTCACTGACCTAAAGCTTTAAAGTTTATACAGAAAAAAGAACATTTTTTTTTGTCATGATAGATGTTCATATACAAAAATGTATATCTTAAAACAAAATTCGACATTAAAATTTTCCACTAATTAAGAAAATTATTTCACTGAAAATCGTCGTCTTAAGAAGTCATAATTTGAAGTTTAAAATTATAATGTGAGGTGCTTTAAATTTGATTTTAAAAAAAAAATATTACGTTTTAAGCATTTACTTCTTAAAAGCGACACAAAAACTTAGCGATTTATGTAAATTTACGCATTTGAAATCAAACTTGATTCTTTTTAAAGCTATTAAATTTATTTAGAAAATGAATATTAAAACAAAAACGATTAAAAATGATGTAATAAAAAAATTAATTTTAAACACAGCTAAATAGAATGTTTTTAAAGTTTGTAAAACAATGCATTTCTATATTTTTCTTAAACATTATGAAATCAGTTAAAAAACTATATCAATTTCATTTCTCACTTAATCTAATAAGTAAAAAAAAAATTTTTTTGAAATTATAAGGTAAGTAAACAGAAATAAAATAAAAATAAAGTATTAATATATTATTTTATACTTTTATTTTCTGCCAGAACTTCCATATGTCTAAAAGTTTCAAATACTATTGTAAAATAAGCAGTATTAAGTGTACTTTTAATTATCTTGCAAAATTTATCCTAATCGGTCGTATTTACATTTAAAAATCAAAATAATCTTTTTGGATGAACTATTATACTTAAAGATTTAATAAATATACTTAATTTTTGAATAATCTTTTTAAAAGATTAAACAAATTAATATATTTATTTGAAAAGCATTAATAACATAAATTGTTTTTATATTAGTATTTTCATTATTTTTAATTTCTTTACTATTTTTTTGTTATTCATTTTAATTTAATAATTCTGTCAAAATATTTCAAAATTTGTAATCTTTTCTGTAATTCATTAACATCGTAAGTTTTATCAAAAAATAAACATGTTCCAAATTGGATACAAAATTTCTGATAATCTTTCTTCATTCTACTTTTTAACTTATTATTTCTAACCCTATATTAACAGATACTGCAAAATTTTGCAATTGATCAATAGTACATTTAATATTTTCAAATACATCTATAACTTTACTTTGTTTTTAAAAACTTTTATTATGCCAATTGTAGATCTCTGGTATTGTTAGAAACGTTGCAAATTCAACATCTAATATAGGTAAAAGTCTAAATTTAATAACTTTGAATACATCATAAACCTTCTTTATTTCATTACATGAGCTATTTAGATTTAACTAAAGATTTTTTACATAATTAAACAATAAAATTTTGTAATTATATTGTTATATTATTATATAGAAATGGATTCAGTTAAATGTATAAAATCTCTTTTTACTTCTATATTATTTAAATTGATATAAATTAAATTAATTCTTATTGTAAAAAAAGTATTTTGATAAAATAAGTAAACCATTTTTGTACATAATAGTAAAATTTTTTAAAAATAAAAAAGCAATAAGAGAAAATATAAAGAAATCTTATACGTAGGCTAAATTACAAAACAAAAAGTGTAAACTTTTAAAAAATGTTGTTAACAATTTTTTTAGCGAATAAATAAAAATGATTTATTTTAATAAAAAAAAACACAGGCACAAAAATTAAATTAATTATTTAGATATTAAAAAATTTATTATTTATTAAATATATCAGCACAATTCAAAGTAAAATTCGCAGAACAAGCTAATCACTAAGTGTAACATCTTCTTTAATAGATTCTGCGATAACATTAATTAAATGTTTAAAATGATCTTTATATTTACTATTTAATGCATTAATCATTTTTTCAGCTAATTTTTTAATATCTTTCTTTGTTTTTAGTAATGTCGCAGCATAAACTTCAGATTTATCAATAACTTCTGAGATTGATTTTCCTTGTACTACATCTTGTACTTTTCTAAACATTAAACTACAAAAATCAACTTTTAACATTTGTTTATTTGATATATTCATATTTTTTTCATCTTCATTTATTTTTTTCAGAATATCCATAGCAATACGAATTGCCATACTTGTTTCTTGACATAATTCTTTAGATGTGTTTTTTTGACAAACAAAAAGAGATAATATCGCAGCACTTTGATCAATCGTCATGTTAATCATACTATCATTTTTTATTAATTTTTTAATAATTAATGCTCCTGGATTATGAGATATACTCGCAGCAATGGCACCTTTTTCTGTAAGTTCGTCATTCGTATTTATAAAGTTTAGATTTTTAAGAATAGCTTTTTTTGAAAATCGCAGCATCATATTCAAAGATTTTTTTTCGAAAATTTCTAAAAAAATTTTTAAGAAATTCTTTATAATTTAAAACGCTGCACAAGTTGAGAATAAATTTATAATCAACATTTAACTAAGAATTCATTGATAAAGATTTAAGTTTTAAAATATCCTTGAGAATTTTGATATTTAAACTTTTATTTGTCATAATAACTACATATTCTTTTTCATCAATACCTCTTCTACCAGCTCTACCAGCTATTTGCGTAAATTTATCAAATTTGTAGTAACGCTTTTCATTTCCATCATATTTCTTAAAACTGATAAATATACACGCAGACACAGGAGAATTTAAACCTACACACAAAAACTCATAGCTATGAAACATAGTTGAGAAATTTTATTTATTTCTGTGTAAATTTTTTTTTATATCCAATAAATTATTTTAAAATATATTTGTAGTATCATTTATTGCAAAGTTTGTTATACCATTAACAAGCTGACTGAATTTTGTATTAAATGGAATATATTCAATGATAAATTTAGTACTAAAAGATGTTTGTTATTGCACTTATTGAAGAGATAAAGGGTAGTAATTGATATATTGGGTATAAGTAATTGAGTAGGGGGAATACGATGATGTTATCAAAAGTTGCGTGAAGCAAACTTTTTTCCAAACTTTTTGAAAAATAATTTTTTCCCTTAGCTATTAAAAACGACTTCAGATAATTAAAAAAAAATCATAAACATGTATTTACTTTTTTAAAAAAGTTATTTTTAAGGGTAGATGATAGAAGGGGGAAAAATTAGGCAGTTCTTCTAAATTTGTTAGTTTTAATGATTTTTTGATTTTGATTTTTAAGAAACTTCTATTTATTGCTTAGCAATACTTTTAGGGGGGGGCCAAAAAAACTTTTGTTTTTTCTTACTTTTCAATTATGGTAAACAAGATTTATATATCATAGTAAATGCTATGGTCTTTAGAGGAATATTGGTAATATTTATTTAGTAAATTGTTGCTTTTTTTTATATTCATAAATAATAAATTTTGTATAGTAGTTATTATTCTTTATGTAATAATAAATCAACTGTTTTTACACAAAATTTTTCCCTTAATTATATATGTTATTATAATGATAAACATTATAGATTCCTTTAAGTGCTATGATAAAAAAGAGTAATTTTTAAAATGTTATTGTTTAGCATGTTTATAAAGCAGCTGATTTTATTTAATTATATCCTGTTGGATCTTTTATTTTTATGAAAACGTTTTTCAATGTCTCAATAAAGTTCTACATGTTTCTTGGCTGTGTAATACTTTTATGGAATCATATGATCTTTTATTATTTACTATGAATTTATGTTGATTTTGATGTGGTTGATTGTTATTATAATGATTTATATTTAAAGAATAGTAGGGATATATGATGAATAGGAACTTTGTGACTTAATATTTTAATTATTACTACTTCAGTTACTATACTTGTGATATTATTTGGATATTTTCATTTGTTATTACAGCTGCATGTTGTGGTATCATAAATGCTAAAGTTTGATATAGACGAATTTTTAAAAGCTTTTGATGTTATAAGATATTGTCCTGTACAGATTCTTGGTGAACAGCGGTCTTGAAATTAAAATATAAGAAATTTAATTACAATTTATTTATGTAGATTACAGAAGAAATGTTATATTGAGATTTATTGTAAGAATTTTTTAGTAAGTTTTTTGATTATTATGGATTTTTATTAGTTTGTTTATTTTATTTTTTAGAATGTGTATGAAAGTATAATAAGGAATTGTTGAAGTTTCCATAAGTATTACTGATGTTGAAAAGAGTTATACTCTAGACTATTGATTTTATTATTGCAGATATACAAATTGTTGTAAGATATTAACTATTTTTAAATATTCAACTAAATTTAACATGTCTTTTATTTAGAATAACCTTTAGTATTATTTAATCATTATCAACTGAAACATGAAAAACTCGTTTTGTAGTCTATCATTATTATGCAACAATGTAGAGAAAACTGCTAATGTTATATCATAATGTGGAGCTGGTTCAGGAGTTATGGGTAAAAGACTGATGAGGCTTGAAAAGGGTTAGATGATAGTAAAAGTGATATTTATTATATAATCTTCAATTGTAAAAAAATATCTTCAAGAAAAACCACTAATTTTAAAATTTTTCCGTGAAAGATGCTTTCTGGATGAATTAGAAAGTACTTTTTAAAATAGAATAAGACATATTTGAATATTTATTCTACAATGATGCTAATTTAAAAGAAAGTATAAAATGTTTGTAAAATCTATTTTGATGTTGTTGGAGGTTGTTTTTGTTAAGTATTTGTAAAAATGGTATTGATTCTTTTAAAAATACAAATTCAATAAGGATAATTAATCTTTCAATATTTTGGATTTTTGCTGAATAAAATGAAGGTATATGTGAAAAATTAATTTAATATGTACATATAAACGAAAGAAATTTTATGTGAATTATTGATTTATATAATTTTTTAAAAGTCTAGTTCCTTATTAACTAAATTAAAGTATATGTATAAGAATATATAAAAGTATATTAGGTAAGTTCATATCAAAGTTTATCAAAAAATACATATTAAGGTATATGAGATAATATGTTAATACGATAAAAATTTAATATGTATCAAAGTACATGATAATTGATTTATATAAAATAAGTATATTTTCAGTTTTTATAATCAGTTTTAAAATTTGTTAGTTTGCAAATTACTTAAATAAAATTATGGATCCTGCTCAACAAGGTAAGGTTTATCATATATTGATAGTATTTTTTATTTTTATATTTTTACGAAATCCACCAGCATCATTAATAAAATCTGGAATATTTTATGCTGTTTTGAAACATGAATTTCCGATTTATTTTTTACAAGGATATCTATCTGACATAACTATTCCATCTTTTTATTTTTGTTATGATGATACTGTTGAATGGAGATTAAAATTATCTCTTAATAATAGTGAAACTCCCGTTAATAATTATATTTCGGCAAATCTTAAACTAAATCAAGCCGAGCCATGTGAAATAATTACATTGTGCAAATTTTTTGTATCCAATAAGCATGGTGAAAAATTGATGGAGGATAAAACAATTCAACTCATATATGATAAAGAGCATACCAAATGGGCTATGTTTAAGTTCATTAATAAGGAGCAACTAAGGAAAAAATTAACTTATGATGACATTGAATATGATGTTATTAATATTGATTGCAATATTTATTATTTCAAAAATGATAATATTGATATGGCAGAGCAAGAGATATCTGCTAATTTTTGTTTTTTGATAACTGGTGATGATGATTTACTAGAATGCGTTTAAAACTTGAAAGATTGTAAACTCGTAGTCTATCAAAACATTTTGAAATCAAAGTCCCCAATTTTTGATTACATTCTTGAGGATTTAGATACAAATGAAACATCATCTTCATATACAATTACTGGTTTTAACGATAAGCCAGTTAAATCTTTGGTTACTTATTCATACACAAATAAAATTCCATTTATTGATGAATGTTCTTTGGAGTTATTAGAAATGCCGACAAATTTCTTATTAAGAAACTTAAAATAATCCTTGAAAAGCGCCTTATTAGAAACATAAATGCTTCTGATGTTATTAACTACTTGAATAAAGCTATTGTCTGTTCTGCGGAATTATTAAAATTCTGGGCTGTTAAGTTTATACTTTTTAATGTTGAATCAATATTAGAGACTAAACAATGGATTAAATTTGTTCAAAAAAATCCAGAATTCATTTCTGAAATTATTAAAAATGGGTTTCAATAAATAATAAATGTTATTAAATATTAATAAATATGAAATATTAGATGTCAACATTTTAAATTTTTTTATTTATTATATAATTTTAAACAATTGTTAATTCATTTTTGTTTTTTATTAATGACATTATTTGTAATGTGAATTGTTTAGATTTATAATATTATAAAAATTTAAAATAATTTCTGTCGTGTTTTTTGAAAAACAATATATTGTATTTTTTAAAAATTGGTAATTCTATTGTTTTAATCACAATTATTAATTCGATAATCTGTATTTTAAATAACTTGTGTAAATATGAATAAAATAAACTTTACCTTATATATAATCGTGAGTCCATTAGATAATTAAAAATTTGAAAATTTTGAGAAAATTTCTTCCATTGAATTTTAGGAACAACACATTGCATGTATCAAATAGTTGTGATTTTATGTACTGTGTGTATTATTTTATTCTTCATTATTTTCTTATGATTAAGAATTTAGGTTTACCAGTAAATCTTTTTTGCAAAAGATTTGAAACATTTAACAGCACACATAACCAAATCATTTCACTTTGACCGACCACCATACAAAACAATAAACAATGCACGAGTAGTCTATTTGATCACCCTCTCAAAATTAATAAAAATGCATAGAGCCGTTTGATATAAACAACTATATGAATTTTTCTTAAAACTTCATTAGCATTTTGCATAAAACTGACACTATGTGGTTTGTACCTTACTACACATGTAGGTTTTATAAAAAAATCATGTGTCGGTTTGATATATAATTACTGGTGTGGTTTATAAAAGAATGCCCTATGTTGATTTATAGGAAAATGTAATGTTTTTTACTCAATTTTAAAATTAAACTTTACAAATAAAATTAATAATAAAATCATTTACAAAAATAATAATTAAAATTTTTATTTATTACAAAATAGAAATACTTTAAAAAAATATACAAACAATAAATAAACACTTTTTAAAACATATTTTTAATATTTTCATCTAATAATTATAAATTTAAAGTGAATTTATTTAAAATAAAACATATATTTAACATAAGATAGTTGTGTTATATAATTATTTTTTCTTTTCTATATGCTTGAAACAAATCATAAATATTGTTCAAAAATGTCTTTATTAAACTTAATATAATCACTTAAAAAAGTGATTTTATACAAATGAAATACATTTATTGTGAAGCATTATTTTTAAATAATAAACTTTGACACAAACAAAAATATACTTGTTTTTAAACAAAATTAATTATTATTACAAGTGAAATTATGTGATACGAAAAAACAATACAAAAAAATTAGAAATAAAAACTATTAAAAAAAATTACCTAATAAATTAATTTATCTATTATTTAATACACAATTTTAATTATATATTAAATTAATAGTTTTAAAAAACAATTAAATCGTACTTTAATATACGTTTTATTATTATAGAATGAGATTTCCCATATCATACAGAAAATTGTACAATCAATTACGATTTCAAGAATTTTGCATAATTAAAGTATAAAATAAATTATTTTTACCTTTGAATTTTTTATTTTTTAATAATTGCTTTTTTTTCTTCAAAAAACATATCTAGTGGAATTGATATAATGTCTGATAATCACTACTTTTTTTTTCTTCTTTTTAATTAATCTACCAAATTATTTAAATCGGGCTATTCGTAATATTTCATGCTTGAAATTTTTTCATTCATGAACTCGAGATATTAGTATTTTTTAGTTTTAACGTCAGAGATGAAAAAATTCACTTATTATTTATTTTTATCTTGCTGTTAAAAACAAAATGTAAATAATTTTTAGAGAAATGTAAAGAAAACGTAAAGAAAAAAATTATTAAAATTTTCTCTTAAAGATGATTATTTTTCATGTTTACCACAACATTAGATATACTAACTAATGATTTTTAATATTCTGAGAGTCAACTATTATATTAAGTTGATTTTTTGAATGATATTGCTAAAAAAAACTCATCATTTTTATTTCAGTGTTTTCTCTTTTTTTAGCGTTTATGCTATCATATAAAATTTTTTTTTGTGTCATATTACGTTGGTAAAAAAAATTGATGACTTTCTAAAACAAAAAAATTATTTCATTTGTCTTTGATTCATTTAAATTAGAAAAATTGTAACAACATTAGAAGATATAATATAATTTATTTAAAATACGTAAGTTATCATCATATACAACTGATCATAATTATATTAAATTTACTTATTTTATAGTAACCACGGTGGGCGATTACAAAATTACTAATTTTTTAATTAAAATTAATTTTGCAAAGAGAATTTTATTATTTTTAGAATAGTTATTAGTGCTAATTTGATTAATTATATTACTTTAGTACTAGAGGAAACATGAGTTTTACTATTTAAATATAATAATTTATCCTGTTCAGGAAAAAAATGTATCTTTAATATCGTTAAAGAATGAAAACAATATTACATTCCTTTATATCAAAATGTTATTATTCACACAAGGCTATCAAAAAAGTAAACATTACAAATAGATATAACATAAATAAAAGCCATTCAATATTGAATATAGATTAATCTTAATATTGTTATCATCAATAATGCTTTATATTTATTGTCTTTTTTGTATTATTATTGTTTTGAAAAATGCCAAAATCAGATAAAAATATATTTTTGAATAAATTTCATCAAAAATAATATTCTTTATGACTAATTTTTCAGAAAAATTTGAAACTCTCAGTTGAATATTGGCATCAAATTGATTAAAGATCGACATAATAATTATAATAAAATGTATGTGAAAGCAAGAAAAGCCAAAGATTTAAATGTTTATTTAATTTTCTTTATAGAATTTGTGTTCCATGTTTGGATGAAAAATTTAGAAAACGACGTTGAACAGTTCATATAACCTTAACACTGTTTGAAAACACCTCAATATCACTACGTACCATATAGATATGAATAGTTTTAAATAAAGAGTATAAAATCATAACTGAACATCATTCTAGAAAAGAATATGGTATTTTGTTATACGTTTTTGTTGAAATAAAATAAGATATTATTGAGAACCTTTATTTTAAATCATCTACATAAACTATTTCATAAATATGAACTTGCATTTTTCATTGTTATTTGGTATATCATACAAAAAGAATGACAATGTTACCAATTACATTGTATCAATAATTTCAACTATATTATATCAATATCATTTTCTATAAAGACAATTGATAAATTTGTTATCTACAATCAGTTACTACCTAAAATAAGATTATCAAATAGTTTAAACGGCCTGTTTTAATACTATATTATTATATTGGTTTCAACAAAAGTTTCAATCGGTCATCTATTAAAAAACATAGCAACTAGTGATAGAACATTTTTTCTAACACATTAGATTCTCTAATCTTTATTTGTATGAAATTTAATTAACATGCTCTCAAAATATTAATAATTACATATAGTGTAACATGTTAAAAAATAGTGCTGAATTTAAACTTTATGTTAATAAACGAAATTACTATTTTATTTAAAACGATAACAAGTTGCTGTGACAATATTTTGATTTACTCTCTGATCAATGATTATAAATATGGACTGGTAAATAATGAAAATGGTTTATTATCCTAATAATTAAGATTTATTACTTTGTATTATATTTTCTGTATGACAACCATTTTTTATTTTTAACATTAATGTATTCATTTTTTTATGCATAATAATATCACGAAAAAATAAATTATATTCGAATAACTTTATTTGTAAAAATTAATGGATAACTAGCATAAGTTTTATCATAAGCAGATGATTATGTTTCCTATCAAGTTAAGCTGCAAAAAGGAACATAAAATGGTTACGATTTTCCTCAACATTCAATCACTGAACATTTACCTTGGTAAGAATGATTTATTCAAGATTACTAAATGTTTTTTTTAACAATATTTCTAATGTTTAATTAAAGAAATGATAATGGAAATACTATTCTTGGTGCACAGATTCAATTCAGTAGTGTTGGCTTAAATTATATGGCTGGTGTTGCAATTGACTACATAAATTCTGCAATCGCCGAAGTCAATATGCCTGATATTGAAGGGTTACTGAAATTCACATATCATTTATCCCAAATTAAAATTAAAGAATTTAATATTCCTAAATCTTTAAATGCCTTTCAATTCTCTTCACTTGATAAACTTAGTATCAATTTACAGGGAATATCAGGAAAAATGTCAACTTATTATCAAGTAAAAATTAAAGAAGGATTTCTTCATCTAAGTAAATCAAAAACTGTTGATGTTTTAATTTGAAAAACTTCTGTTGATGCTTCTGTTGGTATCTCACCTCTTAATGGTAATCCAAATATTTCAAATTCTAGTTGTACAGCTAATTTTAATATATTTGATATTAAGCTCCACGGAAGTTTACCTGATGACATGAATGATTTATTTAGAAAAGAGATTGAGAAACGTTTTAAAGAAAAAATAGAAGTTATATGTCAAGTGATTGAAAGAGTTGAAAGCGATCAAGGTAACAAAATTTTGGAGGTCATTCCCATTAGATATTAGGTTAACAGGAACTTTTAAAGGCTTTCATATAGATTATCCTCTAACATCAAATCCAGAATCATCAACAATTAGCTTTACAATTTCAATAGAGGGTTTTATATATTATGAAGGACATCAAAAAAAAACCTAAAATTCTAAAACCAAATAATGTTTTCATCTATACAACACAAATAAGTGTCTATGTATTGATTTTGATAGTGATCGTGTTTTGGATTCAGCGGCCTATGCATTTGAACTTTCAAAACTCAGTCATTTTATGATTGATGATAATATCTTAAAATTATTCCTACAAAGCATAAAAAATTTTTCCCAATGTATTTGTATTGGTGGTCTTTGTATTGGTGAGTTAATCACGAAGAGTGAGTTGCAATTGACTGAAGTTATATTGCTTTTCCAGAATTTCATTTTAATTCCACCAGTATTTATGGTAATGCAGCTGGAAATGTAAAATTTCAAACCGCTACTCCAGATAGTTTTAGTATGTCACACTTTGATTTATACATGGATGTTGGTATTTTGATAAAACAGGACTATATTTATGAGAAATATTGTAACAAATTGGAGTTACGTTTCCATTGATAAAAAAACACACCTGATATTTTCTATACCTATTAAATAATGGCTGGAACAGAAAGAAAAGTTCTTCAAAAATACTACCCACCTGGTTTTGATGGATCAAAAGTTTCTAGGATACACACAGAGACAATCTCATCATTTTCTTTGCTGTCCAATCATTTTCTTTCCTAAAATATCATTTACGTTTCTAAAAAACTATTTTTTTTCCCAAAATATCATTTTCTTTTATAAAAAATCTTTTTTTTCCAACAAATTATTTTTCTTTCTAAGAAATCATTTTTTTTCTTGGATGTATAATTGATCATAAAATATTTTAATAACAATATAACTTACAATAATTAAAAAATTATTTTTTTTATATACAATTCATATCAATATGCGATTTAAAACTATAAATATTTTTACTTGAAATATATTTTTTATCATTGGTCATAGTAATTAAACATTTTATATCTACATTTGAAATAAATTATTGTAAAGCTTAATCTTATTCTTATATAAAAAACTTTTTATTTTGAAATAAAATTTATAAATAATCAGAATAAAGATATGAACATTTTTATGAAGACTGTTTTTTTACCTTTAAAATATTATCACATTTCTGAGTATTATAACTTTTTTACTTTTTGTAAAAAATTTATATTGTTATACTCTTCAGTTAGCTTAGCTTGCTTTATACAAATAAGTTTACGATTAGAATTAAACAACTTATTTTGATAAAGTTTTTGATATTCTATTGTTTAAACAAAATAAACTGTCATACATAAGCTTTTGAAGTATATAATCTATCTAACAATAAAAAAATCATTAACAAAAAATTTCTGGAATTCTTCTTTGGTTTTTAATTAATTATTTCAAAAATATAGTAGTAATCCTCAATGACTGTTAATCTGGAATGTTTTATACTTTAATTGGTTACGTTAAGCTAATAAACGTGAAAAGATAATATTAACAAAATAATATTTTTAATTAATTTTATTCAAAATAAAAGTTTTCAGAGAAAAAAAAATGATTGCACAGGGAAGAAAATAATTTTTTAGGAAACAAAATGATTGAATAGAAAACAAAATGATTGGATAGGAAAAAAAATGATATAAATAGTTAAATTTGAATAATGTTTTTGGGAAAGAAAATGATGAGATTGTCTCTGTGTGTAAAAAAAAAGAAGTCATCTTATTTTATGCAACGTGCTATATTACCTTTTAATATGCAATGTAATACTTGAAAAGAATACATTTACAAAGGAAAGAATATCAATATGAAGATAGAAACAGCTCATGGAGATGATTACTTAGGTTTAAAATTTTTTAGATTTACCATTAGGTATGTTAGTTTTCATTTTTTTAATAATTATATAACATTTAAATATAGATTTCCTAATAGTTTGGCAGAAGTTAAAGTCAAAAGAGATTTAGAAAATACAGTTATACGGCTGAAGGTGGTGCAACAAGGTTGTTTAAAGCATATAAATTATATCAAAATCAGAAAAAAGCGGAGGATGAAAGCAAGAAGCTGAAAAGAATGATTTAATGAAAATGCTTGAGAAAAAAACCTAACCGAGCAAAGCGGAGATGGATGTTTTGAATGAGTGAGAAGAATTACAAAAAACTAATAGGAGAAATATTAACTTTAATTTGGAGAATCTCATCGAACAGAAAGCCTCTTCAACAACAGATGATGTGAAAGCTCTAGAGAAGGAGGATAAAGAATTATCAGATTCTTTATTTGGAAATAAAGATGAATCATTATCATCCACAAAAATTGTTGAAGAGGTTGTAGGGGAGATAACTGATAGTGGTGAAAGTAGCGGTGATGAATTAAGGCATCTTTACCTGTAGTAATGGGTGAAAATAAACCATTTTCGATAGCCATTAACGTAATGCATGAGAAGATAAACTTTCGGTATTGAAAAACATTATTAAAATTAAAAAAAAGAAATAGAATTTTTGTTTTGAAGGGATCTTTGTTTTTATCTTTTAATATGAGCTTTGCGAATAAATAACTCCACACTTTTTATTTCTTTAGTCATTTTGTAAATATTTTGATACATTTTAAAATATTTGAGAGTGAAAATTTGAAATAATTTTGATTTGAATTAATTTTTTTGAAAAGTGTTTATCCAAAAAATGTGAAGAAATTTTTGTTTGTGTATTCTTAATCTAAGTACAAAAACTTTTAATATTGCGTATAAAAAATTCTATGTAATAACTGTAAACATATAAAAAAATTTTAAATAACATATTAGTTGTGAAATAAATTATGCAAACAATATTATATTTTGTAATAAAAACTCTTTAATCACTGTATGAACACAAAATAAAGCATATTGATATAATATTTAATATCTTGATAAAAATTATATAATATATAAAAAATTGTTGTGCTTTATATTATAATTGGTGATGTGCCAAATTAAATTTTAATATTATAGTTTTTATAGATTGGTTAGCAAATCATAAAGCTCATCATTTTGTTGAACCAATTAATATTCTAATTTTAGGCGGTAACTGATTGTAGATAACAAACTTATTAGTTGCTCTTGGTAATAAATGAGATTGATATAATATAGTTAAAGTTATTGGAACAATACAATTGGTAACCTTGTCACTGTCTTTGTATAATATACCTAAAAATGATGAAATATGTATGTTTATATTTATGAAATGGTGTATTTCTATGATTTAAAAAAAAGATTCTTAGTAATACCCTAGTACTAAACCAGAAGAAAAGTCGTCAACAAATAATATGCCCTCAAGAACATCCATGTCGTCAGCTATATCACCAATATCTATTATTTTTCGATATCTTTTTTTAAATTTATTAAATAAGCAATATTTTATTCGTCTTTTATTTTAAGTCTAAAGGGTGAAACTAGTGCCAAAGGGAGATCAATTTCTTCTAAATCCTCACCTTCAGATTTAACTGTCATAAATTTAATGAACGTCAGTGCATGTGTTAGCACTGGTACCTGACTTGTCTTAAATATATTCATTATCATTCTATTTACTCCTTCTATTTTTTTGTTATTGAGATAATTTTCCTTAAAAAATAAATTGATCTCTTTTTCAGTATTTTTCGCAATTTGTTTTGCATAATCAAAAATGATTAAAGAGTCCATATTCACTTAAAATTGTTGTTTTACCAAAAATTTTTAATTATATTACCAATAAGTTCAACTTTAACTAATAAATATTAATGTTATCTAATAAATTGTTGTAAAAACTTAGTAAAAAAAACTTTATTTAATGTCACATTAATGTTTTGGAATGACATTCATATTAAAACTTAACTCAAAAATATTTTAATATGAATCTAAAGATATAACTATATTATAAATTAAAATTTTTCATCCATCTTTAAATATATTTTAAGTTAGATTTTAAACTTTTAAAATGAATAAAAGATTATAAAAATACAATAATATCGAGACAAAGTTGTTTTCAATTAAATCTCGCGAACAAATTCTCAGAAATCGTGCATATTAAATTTTCAATCTTTTTGAAACTACGGACTTCAAAAGATTACTTTTGAGCTCTAATAGAAATACTTTTAGCATTTTTCAATCAAAAATTTATTTAATATGAAAAAAAAACTTTATTTATTAATAAATTTACTAATATTAAATAATAAACAATATATTTAAATTAAAAAAATTTATGAAAAATTAATAAAAAGTTATTGAAAAATGGTATTCCAATCAGTTTATTAATGACACATTTTTTTACAATATACAAAAAAATACTGATAAATGTTATAAAATATATGTATTGAATATAAAGAATTATTCGAAAAAATATAAAAAATATTTTAAAAATATGTGACACTATAATTAATTTATCAATTTAATTACAAAAAAAATTGATAGAAAATTAATAAAAATATGTCGAAAAATTGGTATTCCGTTAAGTTAATAAATAACGAATTCTATATAATATATAAAATAATATGTAATCCTGGTGGATTCTTCGGGAGCCTTGTAGGCTCCCGGGCTTTTACAATATGTATAACACGAAGCTTTGTACGATAGTTTATTTAAGCGAAGGGTATTAGAATAATAATAAAGGTAAAGGTTACAATATTACAAAATAGTTTATGATTTATCAACTGCGTGTAGTATTCTTCATCCGTTCCTTATATAGTCCTCAAGGTGAGGGCGTGTTTCATCTTCTAGTTTCCTACATAATTTGGGTGATGGTATACATACATTTATCTGATACAGCATTCCATGTTCACAAATATTGCTTAACGTTATAATATATATGTGATCAAGATAAAAAAATTATTCAAAAAAAATATAAAAAATATTTTAAAAAAAATTAAAAATATATGATACTATGTTCAAATTATAAATGTAATTATAAATAAAAT
Organism: Strongyloides venezuelensis; assembly: GCA_963280985.1. Lineage (NCBI taxonomy): Eukaryota > Metazoa > Nematoda > Chromadorea > Rhabditida > Strongyloididae > Strongyloides > Strongyloides venezuelensis. The sequence continues at coordinate 19,782,180 of CAUJLX010000001.1, forward strand.
GCAATGCAATTTTTATATATAATTTTGATGATATTTTCGTGTTACAATTACGTATATTCATTTTATTGTAATCAGGAAAATAAAAAATATGTAAGAATATTTTTATAAATTTATTTTTCCTTTTTCTTAAATATGCATTTCTTTTTTAAAAATGTGCATACGCTATTTTTAAAAAATATGTAACATCACACGAAAACAGATGTGGTGTAAAATTTAATAATATGTATTGAGTTTAAAATTACAGGGTTTTTTATTTTTGTGTGTAGCGAGACCATCCTTATTTTTAAAAAAATGTAAAAATATCTAAATGCTTTACCATGCTTTGTAAAAATCAGGAAAAAAAATTAGCCTAAATTTCTAAGTCGAAACATTTGAGAAACTCATTTTAAAAGTAAATTTTTTAGTATTTTACATTAAAAAGAAACACCAATACTTTGATGTGAATATAATTTTATTTTTTAAAAGCCCAGATAAATTTTTAAATACGAAAAGTTTCCGAGTAATTATTTTGATTTATTTTTAATTCTATCAACCTAGAGAAACTAAGAAAAATTTTTATCATTTTAAATACATTAAAAATGTGTAATTTTATTTATATAATACATTTTTTAAAGTTTTTTTTTTTTCAAAAAAAAATAAAACAAAATAAAAAGTATGCATTAAATTAGTAGAATTGTATTTTATTATGTAACCAAAATGTGAAATTACAAAATAACAATCGCTAAAATTAAATATTTTCAGTTAAATAATTATAAAATGCTCATGACCAGTGTTAAACATTATTAGTATTTTAAAAAATTAACCAAACTTAAAACTCATCTGTAATTTAAATTTATATTATATTTAATAACTTACAACTTGCATATTTAAAACTAATTAAAAATTTAATGTAAACATTATTTTTAATTTTTATTTCTATATTAAAGAATTGTAAAAAATTATTTAAACTTAGAATCTCAAGTGGGTTTACAATCATAAAAATATATAATAAAACAATTTTGATAAAATATGTTTTATAAACTTTTAAAACTTAAAAATTTATAAAATTTTAATAATAATTTTAAACACTATAAAAACAAGTATAATACTTTGAATTTTAAATATGTCCTACTACAAACCAAAAGATGTTAAAGTTTTTTAAATTTTAAATATTTTAAAAAATTCCTGCATGTAGCGACGAGCGCAGCGAGTTTCAATCCATGGAAAAAAGGCTAGTCCCGCGGGCAAGCAGTGACGAGCGAAGCGAGGCTGCTTCTTGTTATTTGCTTAGAGCTGAAGACAAGGTAGTACTTAATTGTGCTTCAACGAGTATTCCAGCTACTCTTCTTAGAAATGGACAAACAGTTCATTCTATGTTTTTATTGCCAATTACTTTGTACGATGGTAATTTTAGGCTATCCAAGCTTAATAAATTGCGTACTACTATGCTTGAAAAAGCTTCATTAATAATAATTGATGAGGCATCTATGCTTAGTAAGTATGTAACTGATTATCTTAATCAACAACTAAAAGAAGCTTGCAAGAATAATCTTCCATTTTGTGGGAAAGCCATTATATGTGGCGGTGATTTTAAGCAAACATTGCCAATGTTATCAAATTTTACAAGGCACCAAAATGTTTTGTTTTCTATTAAGTATAGCCCTCTTTGGAATGTTCACTTTGAGACAATGAAACTTACCAAAAACATGAGGGTTAAAGAAAACGAGATAGATTTTGTCAAGTGGGTTTTAAATATTGGTGATAATGCTCTTCAAAAAAATAAAGATGGCGAAGTAGATATACCAATAAATCTCCAATCAACAGGAAATTTAGTGAATGACATATTTGGAGCTAAAAATAAAAGCATATTAAAAAAATCAAACTAAGCAATTCTTGCTCCAACAAATGTCATTGTAGAGTTTACTAATAATGAAGTATTAAATACTCTACCTGGCGATAAAGAAAAAATATTTTCAGCCGATTCGATTAGAAAAGATTCGAATACAAATAAAAATTACTACAACATGCCTATTAAAAACTTAAAATAGTTGACACCTAGTGGTTTACCACCACATGTGTTGAATATCAAAGTTAATGCTGTTAATATTGTTTTTCGTAACTTGAACATTAAAAAAGGACTTTGTAATGGCACAAGATTGAGAATTATAAAGATTAGTAAAAAAATCTGACATGTACTTATTGTCAGGAAAATTAAAGATAAAACTGTTCTTATACCTAAAATGGTTTTATATAGTTTTGAGAAAAAATACCCTTTTACATTAACAAGGAAACAGTTTCCTGTAAGACTTGCTTTTGCTATGATCATTATTAAAAGTCAAGAGCAAACATTAAGTAAAGTTGGTGTAGATTTAACAGCACCAGTATTTTCTCATGGACAATTATATGTTGCTTTTTCGCGAATAAAAAGTTCTAATTGTCTATTTGTTATAACAGAATCTGATAAAACAAAAAATAATGTAAAAAACGAAAGTATTTAATGCACAGATTAGAATAATAGATTTTGAAAATATAAAGAAATATAAATAACAGCAAAGAAAGAAGATGAAGGACTAAAAAAATGGAACAAAAATATTTTATTAATATTTTGAATTTAATGAATATTTTAATTGTAATTATTTTAAACATTTTAAATAAATGATAAATTTTTAAATCATGCTTTTTTATTTCTTTAAATAACAAATATTCTATACAAATATTTTTAATTATATATTATTATGAAATTCTTTTATAAAAAAATATGCTCTGCCGACCAGACGTGACCTTCCAAAAGTAGGTCTAAGACTGATTTTTATAAAACAGGTTAATTTGTAAAAATATATTTCTTGAATTAAATCTACAAGAATAGTTTTAAAGATTGTCGAAATAATAAAAAAAATTCTCCATTTAAATTTACTTTTTCCGGTAAAATAATTATTTTAATGAATTTAAATTTGTACTTAAGATTTATAAATATAGAGAGTAATTTTTTTAAAAAGTATAAAAAAAATCACGAGTTTAAAAACCTCCTATCGGATTAACTACATAATATTTATAAAAATTTTTATAGTCAGAAAATTTATGAATAATAATTATTCAGATTTTTTAATGCTAAATATTTTAGAAACACATTTGACATGTTCGTATTCATATAGAATAATTTTGTCTGTTTTTATAATATATCCTGCTTAACCAATAAGTATAGAAAACAGAGAAAACATTTTAGCACTTTAAGAAAAACAATTCATTTATAAAAACTATTTTAAACTAAAATAATCAATAAAATACGGCAAAAAATTTAAATAACCATTTCAGCTTTAAACTTTAATAGTGCAATTTTCCATTTTTTAATATTTATAGATAAACTTAAAAAATAGTTAAAGTTAGAATGTTCATTCAAATCTGCATCTTATCAATATTCTCTATAATAGCTTTGTGAATAGTATGTTAAGTAAAATTATCAGACATCATTACTGTTCTAATTATAAATTATTCCACATATAATTCAATTTTATTTTTTCTAAAAATAATTTTAATGGTAAGTAATCATTTATGTAATCCATATAACTTTTAATAACTTTTTAAATTTTTATTTTTAGTTGAATAAATTTTTCAGAACTTTTTATTATACATTTCTTAAAGTGTTTTTTATAAATAAAAGTATTTTTTATTTAGGCTTAAATAATTCTTAGGTGTGAATCTCTACATTATCAAAAATTCATAAAAACATTAAACACTTTAAAATACAAATTTATCCTAAAAATTACCATCAAATAATATTAACATTCTTTTATCTAAAGCATCAAAAATTCTAATTATTGAGCACTAATATTTACCAATGTTTTCAAATATTTTTCGCAATTTTGTTATATAAAATTCAAAAACCAAGGAAAATTTATTTATAACATTTTTATAAAGTCCAATGATTTGTTAATGCTGCGTCAAACATAATGTTTGACATAAAATAACTAATATATGAAATCACTATATTTTAAATGTAATCAGTTCTTATAAAAAAATAAAGTTTACAAGTTTACTTATTATCTATACTTTATAAGGTGTTGGAAAACACCACAGTTAATATCATCCTCTTTAATAAAAATATCTAGTGCATCACAATCTTTTTCATATTTTTTCAAAAATAAATAGATGATAATAAATAATGATGTTAAACAAAAGTTAATGATCCATAAGTTCTAGCTATTCTATCGAAATCTTTAGTCAAATAAGAAATTAACTATGAAAATAAAATGATATTTAAAAGTGTAATATAGATTATTGAGAATCTTAATAAAACAATTTTCTTTATTTTAAGTAAAAAAATGTTAATTGAGAAGACATCATGAGAGATTTTTGTTGTTTCTTATAAAATGTATAAACTTAAAATAGTAAAAATACGTTTTTTATGTCAAATTAAGCTTGAAGTGTATTTTTTGGCTTTTCAAAAATTAAATTTACTCCAACAATGCACATACTAAGATAAAAAATTTAGTAAATTACAACATTTTAAGTGCTTTAAAATGTCAACAAATTTTTTAATAATTTTCATAGAAAATTTATAGAATTCAAAAAATTTTTCTTAATTAAGTTTTTTATAAATAACAGTCAATAATTAATTCAAAAATTTCATTTTTGATAGTTAATTATATCATAAACAAGCAATCGAAATTTGAATATTCTAAAAATCCTTATATATATTTTGCTATATTATATTTTTAAAATATTATTTAAAATAAGAAATTGAATATTGTGAATATAAATATGATTAAATGATTTCTTATATGATAATTTATTGTCTTTAAATAGCATAGAATTCTATAAATAAAGATCTTTTTCCTAAAAATAGTTTGGTGTGAGATTATTCTATTGTCAAGTGTTTCTAGCAAGGGAGGCCAATAAAAACTTAAATTTTTACTGGACAAGAACATCTGGTTTCTTTATATGTTGGAGCATTTGAAAAAGCTAGGAGAAACTCAACCTGACACTGTTAGTAAGGATCGCTTTAAAGTCTACCTGATAGTAGTGAAAAGTCTTTTGGATAATAAAGACTGGGATATTTCATTAGAGAAACAAGAGGCTATGTTTGCATTGTATAAGAAGAATCAGGATCGTAACTTTAGTAAGAAGGCTGTGATTAAAAGTCTTGAGGAGCACCTGGAAAGTCTGGTAGGTCCTGTTAAATTAGATATTAGAACTGGTGGTGCAAAGATAACGTCATATAATTACAGTTGTATGACTATTATTGATGCTTTTGATGGAGATAATTTCTCTTGTTTTTTGAATAAATTTGAAGCTGTAATGAGCTTAGTGCCTGCTGATGGTAGTGATCTTGATAGTAAGGTGAAATCGAAGTTGTTGGTTTCCAAGTTGAATCCAAGTGCTATTGAGAGTCATTTGAAGTTCTTCAATGTAAACCTGGATAACTATAGACAATTGATTGATGCTCTGAAAGATTTGTTTCGAGAGAAGGTGATGAGTAGTGTTACTGTTAGAATAAATTGACTTCTTTGAAAATGAATGACTTTAAGTCAGTTGAAGAGTATGGGTAAAAAAATTATTAAATTGGCTGAATTGTTGTATTCTGATTCCAAGACTGAAGAAAGAGATAAGATGGTTACTGGAGAATTGTGTGCAAAATTTGGTTCTTCTTTTCTTACCGCTTGTGTAAATAATGCTCAGTGGATTCCTGAGGAAGTCTTGGAGATGATTGTTGCCAGAGAAAAGAGACACTATTTCGGTATGAATACTGATAAACGTAAACCAATGAATTATAAAGATGGAAGAAATGATGTGAAAAAATGTTGGAAATGTGGTAAAGAAGGTCATGAATGTAGAAATTGTAAGATGAATGTTGCTTCCAATGCTAACATGGTTGTTAGATCTTCAAGTAAAGTGTATGTCAAAGCTCAGTTTAATTGGTAAATCCAATGTATGTTTTGTCGATACTGGAGCAAACAGTTCACTGATTGATTATGATACTTATTTAAGATTAACGGCTTGGAATATTGAAATGACACCATGTGATTTAATGATATACTGGGGTGATATTTGTAAAGTTAATCGTAATAGAATATTGGGTGTTGTCAATGTTGGTATGAGATTCAATGAGAAAAGAAAGTTGCTTCCATTTGAGTTCAACGTTGTAGAAAATTCTGAAGTTATGAATTCATTGAAGTGTAACATGGTAATTGGTGGTGATAATCTTTCAAAGTATGAGTATGTACAAAATATGAAACAAAAGTTTATATCTATTGATGATGAAAGAATTGATTTGTTAAAGTACCAATGTGTAGATAAAATGATTAACGTTTCCATGGAGTATGACTTAAATGTTATGAATGTTACGTTGCATGTTTTAAATGAAAATAATTCGTTAATTGTGAAAGATAAGCTTTGCAAAAAATTCCCTTTGTTGAAAGAGGAGAATAGACTAGAACGTTGTATCTTTAAATGCCTAAAGATTCCCTTCTAAGCTTATTATGTTCCATCAAAGTATTCAAGACGTTTCTTCAATGCCGAAAAACAACAATGTATTGATAATTATATTGATGAATTGATAAAACAAAAGGTTTTGGTGTCAAGTGATACGAATTTTATTTCACATTTCTTTGTAGTTTCGAAGCCTTCTGGGGGATGAAGACCTGTTGTTGATTTGAGAAGTGTTAATCAATTGATACAACCAGATTCTTATCCGATTAAAACACTTTCTGAGAATTTTTCGTCAATTGGATTGTAAAATGTTGATTAGTAAGCTTGATTTGAATTCGGGATTCCATCAGATACCGATGAATGATGCTGACTGTCGTTATTTTAGTATAATGAAAGGAAATAAAGTTTATGAATATACTGTCATACTACAAGGAATGTGTAACGCTACCCAGTTGTTTCAACGATGTATGGATTTGATTTTAGGTGATGAAGAAAATGTCATCTGTTATGTTGATGATATTTTGATGTTTACTGAAAATGATTCAGAAATTCATTATGATGCTTTGTCTAGAATTATTAATTAATTGTTGTTTTATGATCTTTCATTTAACTTGACTAAATCTGTCTTTTGTGCTAAGAAATTGGAGTATTTAGGCCATGTGGTCACTCAGGAAGGTAAAAAAATGAGAGGCGTTGCTATTCAAGGTGTTGTTAACAAGAATTATCCTGTTGATAAGAAAGTTATGAGACAATTTCTTGGTACTATTGGTTGGTATAGAGAATTTATACGTGACTTTTCAATTGTGACTGCTCCTTTGACTGATCAGTTGGCAAAGAATGCTAAGGTAATTGAAACACCTGAATCATCTAAAGCTTTTGCTAATTTGAAATCATTAATGTTGAGTGCGCCTATTCTGCTGTTTCCAAATTACAAAGATAAAGTGACATTTTTTTTAGAATGTGATGCTTCTTGTAATGGTTTTGGTACTATGCTGGCTCAAAATTTCATGGTGAATGATGATTGGAAATTGTTACCAATTGCTTTTTGAAGTAAAAGAATAAAATCGCCACGTTTGTGTTTGCCTGCTGGATATTTAAAAAATTGCGATCAATCATTTTGGCTTTGAAAAAATTTTACTGTTACACTACTGACTATTAAACGATAGTTCATACTGATAATAAACTATTGTTGAATATCATCAAAGATACTAGTCATCCAGTTCTACAGAGAAGAATTTTCTATATTTAGGATCGAAATATTCAAATACGTTATAAGCCTGGTCGATTAAACACTACTACTGATTACTTGAGCCGTTGTGAAGAGAATGATGCTTGTTTGACTATGTGTGCTATCACTAAGAGAGAAGATTTGATGTTCATGGTAAAGTCATTCTTGAAAGATGTCAAGAAGGAGGAAGTTAATCCTTATGTAAAACATTTAGCTAATAATTCAATTATGGAACCTGATGAAACTTTGTATTGGATGATTAATTTGATAAATCGTTTAGCTTTCAAAGTGCCTTGGATTTTGCTCACGGAGAGATTGTCATTGATGAAGAAAAGACACATGCAAGGACACTTCTCAGCTGATAAAGGTATTGCTGGTTTGTAACAAATGGGATTCTGACCATTTATTTATTCTGATTATAAGAATTATGTTAAAACTTGCATGATATGTCAGAAAAGAAATGTTCACAAGTCCCCAAAATTGAAAAGTCATGTTGTCAAGAAAGCTTCTAGACCTTTTGAGATAATCAGTTTAGATTTGTGTGGTCCTTTACCATGTACTGTCAATGAGAATTTGCACTTGCTAAGTATTGTCGATAATTTTACTCGTTTTTGGTTATGTTTTCCTGTAAAAAGTACATCAACTTCATCTACTTTGGAAAAACTTACCTTAGTCATTTAAATGTTTGGTTGTTCTAATAAGACAAGAAAGGATAATGCAAGTGGATTTTGTACTAAGAAGATGTTGGATGCTCTTGCTTTAAGAAAAATTATTCCAGACTATTGTGCATCTTCATATAAAAAAGAAAATTCATTGGTTGAGAAATCTTTTAGAACAACTAATAGTATTATATACAAATTGTTGGAAGAATGCAAAAAGTCACAGCAATGGGATGAAATAGTTTTTAAATTAAAAGAGAATTATAACAATGCAACTTATGTCACTTTGGGAGAAAGTCCTTTCTATCTTATGTTTATTAAAGATGGTATGAATGGAGAATTCTCTAACAAAGAAAATGATGACCATATCTCTTATGCGATGGATTGTTCTGATATTGCAAAAAGAGCTCGTGAAATTACAAAGTCTTGCATTTTAGAGATGAGAAACAAAGCAAAAGGTGATGAAAAGGTAAAAGAAAAAAAGTTACCTATGATTAAAGTTGATGACATGATTTTGATAAAACGGTATAATAATAGAAAAAAGTTGGACTCAGTGTATAATGGTCTTTTCAAAGTTGTAAAAATTAATGACAGAAAGATTTATTATAAAAGGCGCCTTAACTCCAAAATTACCTATCATGGTCATATCACCCAAGTGAAGTTAGCTAAAGGAGATGGAAAATTTTGGATGGAAGAATAAAAAATTGAATATTATGAATATAAATATGATTAAATTATTTCTTATATAATAATTTATTGTCTTTAAAAAGCATTGAATTCTATAAATAAAGATCTTTTACAGAAAAAATAGTAGTGTGAGATTATTCTATAGTCAAGTGTTTCTAGCAGGGGTGGCCAATAAAATCTTAAATTTTTACTTTAATTAAAAGAAATAATTATTATATATTAAACAAGTTTAAGAGTAATATTATTGAAATAGAGCTAAAAACACATAATGTTGAAATAAGAATTTATGATGACTCTAAATATATATATATAAGTTGATGTTTTCCTGTTTGTCTCACTCATTTTAAATAAAAGCTATTATTTTAACAGATTATGAGACTTGAATGCGTGATATAAGTGGTATATTTTTTTATTATTAACTGTGTGGCATCTATCTACGTGAAAAAGAATACTTACTTTGTGTACAGATCTGTGTGAAATTTTCTTTTATTTCTGTGTGAATATTTTTTTTTATTTCAGTGTTTAGTGAAATAAATAAATTGGAATTCTATGTCTTCTAGTAAAATTAGGATAAATATCAAAAGAGTTTGTAATTTTATTCATTTTAGGCCATGCTATCTTTGTAATATTGTGCTATTGATAATAAAGTTTATGATAAATTACTACAGACCTGTTATCTCATAAAGTATACGCCAACAACTTATAAATTTACTGTTTTTTATCTATAATTTTAGTATTTTTTATTAACTTTATTAATTTTGTTTACTGGTTTAAAATGTCATCATATCTAAAACTATCGGAGGCATTGGATATCTTAATCATCTCTTTGCGACAAAATTGTCTGGTCAGGATAACTATCTTCTATGGAAAACTGATGTTTTGTTGTTTTTGAAAGTTCTCTTTGTTTCTTCTAAAAAATCTACAGATCTGAAAGTTAAAATACTTGATTATGTCTTCAAACTTGTCATCAAAAGTATGTATGAGGATACAAAGTTGGACTACGCATTTTACAATGACATATATGATCTCTTGGATGCTATTGACGGGAGATTTAACAAACTAGTATTAACACAAGTTATTGGTCTTAAAAGAAAACTGTACTGTTAAAATTTTACGAACGTTACAGATTTGATTACTGAAACGAACAAAATAACTTTACAGTTAAAGAAATAGAGTCAACTTATCACTGATAATGAGGTAGCACACATTATCCTTGCTACTTTACCTCAATCTTATGAATCCTTTATATCTTCACTTGAAATGGATACTATGTTAAAAGTAATTCAACAACGACTTCTACATATACCATATCCCAATGAAAATATTGAAGAATTAACTATGTACGTTAAAAAAGATTATTCAAAAAGATCATCGAATGTTGGAACTGAGAAATGTTATAATTGTAGAGGTTTTAGACATTTTGCTAATCAATGTCTTTCTAAGAAATATGAACACCGAACTCAGTATGTCGATGACTATGATTCAGATGTAAAAGAAAATAATGCTGATAAATATTTTTGTGTATTAACTATAGTAAACGACGTATGAATCTGTAATACCATTTTTAATAAAAACAACTCAAACTTAGTTATACTGGATTCAGGCTCAAGTGTTCATGCATTCTCAAATCTACATTTCTTAAAGAATGTCACAAACGTTTCTCCCAAGATCTTGAAAACAGCTGATGGTTCCAAGGTACAGGTAAATAAAGTTGGTACTCTCTCTCTTCTTGGACAAGAATTGCATAATGTATTATATGTTCCTCAATTTCATACGCATCTACTTTCTCTTGGCAAATTAATTCAAAACTTCAATTTAGATAAAAAAGATGGTAATTTATTCTTAAAATCTTCAAATATCAATATACCTGTGTTAACAATCAACAACATGTTAACCATTAATCTTCAACAAGATGTGTGCTTTAATTTAACCAAATGTGATGATACAGATCCGTTTCATAAAAGATTTGGCCATACAAATTTAAAATCAATAGAAAACTCTCTGCATAGAACATTTAAGAATATTTCTTCTTCTTGTTCTTCTTGTTCAGCGATTAAAATATGTAGAATCACTCATACTTAAATTTAAACACAACTAAAATACCACTTCATACTATTTGTGCAGACTTGGCCGAACCAAAATGTTCTAAATCTATCTACAATATACGTTAATATTTAATTGTACTAGATATTGCTACAAAAGTCACTGTAGTAAAAGCTATTAAAAGCAAATCTGATACATTTAATGCTCTTTGTGTTATTGTAAATGACCTAGAAAATAGTAGTGGTTTTAAAGTAAAATTTATTCATACTGATAATGGATTAAAATTCTGTAATAAGAATATTATCAATTGAATAAGATCTAAGGGAATAGTACGTACTACTACCATTGCTCATATTCCAGAAGCAAATCCTGTTGAACGCTACAATCGTACTATTAAAAATATATATGGTGTCATCTTTTATGACCAAATAATTTATGCAAAATTGTGGTCTTTTATCATTAAAGCTTGTTCTCATATTAGATCTAGAATTTATAATAATATTATACAAACAACTTATTTTCAGCTTTGGGTATTAAGAATGATATTCAACATTTACGAATTCTTAGTAGTCTTATTTTTATTAGAAAACCAACAAACAGAACCTTACATACAGATCTGATATTGGTTCACTTGTAGGTTTTGATCAAACTAAAAATTCTTATTTGGTCTATTTATTTTATATTTAAAAAATTATTAAATGTTGTAACGTTATTATTGACGAAACACGAGATTTAAAAGATGCAAATACTTAAAATAAATCATTATTCAATGTTGAATCAGACGATTTACCTGACCTTCCCGACCAAAAAGAAGACATTGTATCTCTATTAGTAAAAAATATCACAATTGACAAACCGTCTCATGATTTAAATATTTCTGATAATGACTCTTCTGACAATATAGACGATGATTGAAGAACTGCTAGATTATGTCTATATCTCAACAAAGATATTTCTTCTCATTCTGAAATGGATGATTTGTCGGACCTTTTTGAGAATTCCTTCAAAGATATAGAATTACCCCCAAATAATTCTAAAGATCTGAAAAAATCTACATAAATAAGAGATTCTAAACCTATAGAGGGAGATGAAATTTGTAAAAAGTTTACGTTTTACTTCAAGAAGTGTAGAAAATATTACGTTTACCTCCTCTATTAATATACCTAACTCTCCTGACGAAGCTATGGAAAATCATGATTAGAAATTATCCATGACAAATGAACACCAAACCATTTTGGAAAATAAGACTTGGAATATAATACCTAAGTCTAATGTACCTTCTAATGCTAAAATAATAAAATCTAAGTGGGTATTCACAATTAAAAATATTGGTCTTCTTAAAAGTAGACTTACTGCATGCGGTGACCAACAAATTTCAAATCCTTTTACATTTGTTTCTACTGCTTCCTATAGTACAGTAAAATTAATCCTGTCTCATATAATAAATAAAAATTTAAATGTGATTTAACCTGATGTTGTTGATACATCTCTAAATAGAACTTTACCATCACCTGAATACATAAAATTACCTATGGTAATATAATTGATAGAGAAAAATAAAACTGATGATAGCAAATATTGTCATCAATTAGTAAAAAGTTTATATAGTCTAAAACAGGCTGCTCGTCAGTGGTATTTGACGTTTACTGGAAAAATTAGTAAACTTGGTTTTGTTAAATCTGAATAAGACTCCTCTCTATATATTCTAAAGGAAAGTATAAATGTTAAAGATACTATTACATGGCTACTTTTATATGTTGATGATTTTCTTTTAACATCAACATCTCAAAACCGTTTAGTAAAAATAAAGGAATATCTAATGAATAATTTTATTATTAAAGATCTGGGAAACTTAGAAAATCCAGAATTTGTTGAACTTCAAATATCTCGTGGAGAAAATGTTTTGAAGTTGCATAAATATTTAAAAATACACTGTTTGATCAATGAATTCTCTTCTCTCAATATTGTTCCACAAAACAACTCATGTAATGAAAATATCCTATATTTCGCTAATTTAAAATTATTAAATTCATCTCAACATAGTCATTTTTGTAGTCTACTTGGTCGATTACTATACATAAGCAAAATCTTAAGAATAAATATTGACTATATTATTAATTCTATCTCTTCATATCAAGCAGCACCTAAATTAGCTCATCCTAAATTGTTAACAGGTATAGTTGGATATTTAATCAAACATCTAAATTACTATATTGAGTTTAAAAAAAGTAATTACAGACCTGTTATTGAAATTTATTTTGATGCAAATTTCTCAACTTTTAAAAAATCTACTAGTGGTATTCTGGTATTTCATAAAAAAAACTTAATACATTGGTCTTTTTCAAAACAAGATGATATTGCCATCTCAACTTTTTGAATCAGAATTCTATGCTTGTATAGATGCAATTAAATTTGCTTTATGAATAAAGAAATTCTTTGACTATGATGTTAAGCCAATTGTCTATGTGGACAATCTTCCAGTCATTCAATCATTAGAAATGGATGGTGCACGTACTTCTAAAGCTAGACATTTTTAAGTTAAATTTGAATGGCTTTAAAGATCACTTTAATCTATTGATTAATAGCACAAGCCTACTTGAGAACAGTTAGCGAATTTTCCTACAAAACTCATTAAAGATGAATCTCTCAGGAAGTTATTAATAGGGAAAATGTTAGAATAAGAATTTATGATGACTCTAAATATATATATAAGTTGGTGTTTTCCTGTTTGTCTCGCTCTTTTTTAATAAAAGCTATTATTTTAACACATAATAACGCCAATAATTTAGTAAAAAATGTCTAATATCTTACAATTTTTAAAAAATATTTTATTTTAGCATTTAATACTTTTGATGAAAATGTATTTTAAAGCTAATTAAATCATAAAAGTAACAATCTTAATATGTTACATTTATATTTAAAAAATATAAAATAGTGAAAAAATAAATAAAACTAAATTAATAGTTACGAAACTTATCAAAGTTTTCCACACAACAAATAGTGATTCACAAATTTATGCAAAACGTAGTAATTTTGTCTCGTCTAATAAAATTATAATATTTTTGGCTTTCAATTAATTATATTACAGTTATTTTACATAGAAAAATTAAAAAAATAATTAAAAAAGTATTCAAATAAGCTGTTAATTTTCAATAATGTCTTTTTTTAAATTAAAACTTAATTTGTTTTTTACAATACATTATAAATATAAAATTATAAGTTAATTTGAAGTAAAATTATAAATGTAATATAGGAATTAATCATGCGCGGCACTTGATAAGAGAGTGTATCAGATTCGGAAAACAATAATGCAAGTCTAGGAATGCTAAAAAAAAGAATATATAAAAACAACTCTCACTGCTAAATATATTACATAGTTTATTGTATCTTTTATCGATTACTGAATAAGTTTTACTTTATATAAATTTGTTACAACTTAACGAATTCAGGAAACTCTATCTGAAAACTCCAAGAATTATATAAATGATTTCATAAAGAGCGTTTATTAATATGTCATAGTATGTTATTAATAAGTTTGAACAAGATAATTAACATAAAATTTTAATTTATTATAAATTTATACTCATATAATAGTCTGAATCTTTTTAAAAATCATCTTTTAAGACTAATTTAAAAATTAAACTTATAGAAAGTTCTTAAATATTATGCACTTTTGTTTATAGAAAAATATAGTTTTAAAATATTTTAATTTAAAAAATAGTAAATACTAAAATAATATTGTTAATTACTAATACTTGTGTAGTTAAAAAATTATTGTTTTATTGCTATTGTTATGTTATTTTCAAATTTCTGGTCTTAATTTTTTTATTAGATTGTTTAAAAAAACAATTTTCGTTAAAATTCTTACAATTTTACACAAAATTGACTTCTACTAATATATTTCAGAATATATTATAAAAACAAAATAGATTCTAAAAAGGACACGACATAATAAGAAATATCAAAAGTAAATAAAAGTTATATTACTTTAAAGTGTTGTATAGATAAACTTTTGGTAAAGAGATGGCAAAATTTATATAGTAATCTGATACTTTGTATCATTTAAAATATTTTTGTTATCACTTGATATTTTAGAAATCTAAATATAAATTAATTTTTTAATTGATGAAACATTATATTACATTTCGCCAATATTTGTCAAAATTTGTTCTTTTTATTATTAAAAGTTGTTTTTTGAAAAAACGTTTAACAATTAAATCTTCAAAGTACAATAAAAATAACATTTCACTAAATAGCAAATGTTTTTGTAGTTATTAAATTACTTTTACTTAGTAAAAGTTATTATAATCCAATTTACTTAATTTATTTAACATTTATACAATAGTTTAAAAAATATATATAAAAATATTAGTATATAAGGTGACTCGCTTAAGCCTTTTCAAACATCCTCATAAATAACTCTACTTATTTTAAAGATACAAGTATGATAAAAAATATTTTGTAGCCAAGATACATGCCAATACAATTTTATAAATTTTGTAAAGATATCTAAGTCCTGTGAAAGTTATGAATCATAGAAATTAAACTACAATTTTAGATTTTAAAAGAAGGTTATATTTTAATATTGAAAATATATTTAAATAATTGTTGATAATTATGAGAAAGGAACTATTTTTTTAGATATTTCTAAAATATCGTTGTAACACAAGTTGGCCAGCGTGAAACCTTCAAACATTTGTATATATATATATCTTTTTACATTCTTGAATTATGTATGTATTATTAAAACAATTTTGTAACTAACGTATATATAATTCTAGTTTCATAAGTATCATAAAGAAATCTTGATTACATTTGGTTTTACGGACTATAGGTACATTTTTTGAATTTCAAATAATGTGACCTTTAATATGGAAAGATATTTCAAATAATTGTTGCTTCTTGTCAAAAAGTAACTTCTTTTTTATTTATTCTTAAAATATCATTTAACATATAAGTCGAATAATTATGATTAATTCCTTAACATAAAGAATTAAATTTTTTATAAAATTTTGTAAAACAATTTTTAAAAGAGTAAAATTTTTATTTTAATTGTATCGTGCATGTAATAATGCTCACAATATATATTCATTATATTTTTAAAATTTATGTGAATATTATTTAAAAGGAGAAATTTTAATCATGTTTATATTTAAATTTCACTAAAAGTTTTAATAGTATTTTAACACAATAAATGAAGTTTCTTATTCAACATTTATAATATTATTAATTATAATTAATTTTTAAGAAATTATGATTTGGCAAAGATTATAATTATCACACTTTTGGTTAAAAAGTAAAATATAAATATGTTTTCAAACATTTAAAAAATATTAAACTGAATGTTATTAAAAATACTGACATACGTTAATTAACATACTATTACTTATTAAATCATTACCCAATAAACTGTAATATTTTTTGTTACTCAAACATAAAAAAATTTTAAAATATTTTTACTAACATATTATATTATGCCTTGCTATTATTAAAAAATTTTTTTTACGTGTTTTTTCAAAGTATCGTTTATTTATTCATATTTTCATGAATTTTATGTTTAAAATACCAAAAGCTAATAATCAAAAATATTATAATACCGTGGTTATTTTTGTAAATAAAGCAGTATCAATATCAAACATTGAGTAAATTTGAATACTTTTAATAATTATATAAAATATTATAAAGATAGTCAATATTTGACTAATCATAATTTTTTCTAAACTTCATTGTGTAAATGGTATTATAATCATTCGAGAGTTATTTATGTACTCTATTAAAAAAACGATAACGTATTTTTCAAAATTATCTTATCAAAATATTACTTTAAAAGAACAAAAAATTTGGCAAAAGTTATGATTATTTTTATTCTTAAAAATCTAATATGATAATTGAAATATATGTTTTTGATATTTTAGAAATAGACAGAAAAAAAGTTGCTCTCTTAAATAAAAGTAATAATAAAAATATTTTATCTTTATAAAAGAGATACATTAATTTGAAGTTGAAAAATATACCTACATATTAAATATCAGGAACTTTTCTCAAAAATAAAAATTTTTTTTAAGTTAATAAAACAATAATACCCTGCGTCTTAGTTACAAAATAGTTATAATAATACACTTGTATTCTTAAAATAAACAAATTTTTTTTATGCAACTATCTGAAAAGCTGTACACTGGCTACTCTTTATTTTTTATTTATTATATTAAACCATTTTGATTGTGGCATTTTATTTAAAAGACTTTGAAAGTTATAAAATGGCATATAATTTACTTTTAGAATAAATTTTTCTGTGATCGGAGTTACAATGAAGAAAATAAAAAATATATATTATTTAAATAGTAGCTATTATTAAACAAAATTCTAAAATTGTTTTATTAGAATTTTACAGTGGATATTATGAAGTCAAAAAGTTTTAGAATGTCATAAATTTCAAAATAAAAATAAATATTCTATATTCCATATGCTGATCGCTTAGAAAACGTATTTTTAATTTTAAGAAAAAAACGTAAATGAACATCTCAAGTAAACTAATTAATAATATTTTACTAACTTTATCTTATTTTTTAAATTTTATCTTATTATGCAAGCTATCTTCAGATGCTGAAAAAAATATTTCACACACATATAAAATTAATACTTGTAAGATTATATTTTACTGTGTTTGTTTATGCTTTTATGTTTTTGCGTTAAAATTGATTGATAGTTTTTATATACGAGTTAGTAGAAAATGGAATTTGACAGTTAACAACATTAAAAATGCTACTATTTTCTAAAATTTTTTTTATTTTTTACAATTAGCAACATCTTTTTTACCAATTTTCGCCACCTATGTGCATTTTACGACAGTTTTTTTTTTTTTCAAACGGTAGATATTCGCTTGTTTATTGGGTAACCAAAATGGCTTTTTAAAAAGAATACAAAATATGGACAAACGGAAAAGCATTTTTTTTATTAACTTATTTTTAATTATTCCTTGGATTCAATTCACTAACGAATACGTCCTTTCTAGAGACTCCTATGCTAATTAAATTAAAAAAGATAATAAAAATTAGTTTGTCAGTGGTCACCTATTGTAATCCCGGAGATTTCTCCTGATAGGAGGAAATCTCCGGAATTGGGTTTTTAGATTAGAAGAGATGTACAAATATATATATATCGTTTATTGTATTATAAGAAAAAGGTTAACAAGAAAGTGTGTATCTCAAGAAGTCCCCTGTGTATAAGAGAACATCTCTTATACACATGGGTTTTGAGGCATATCTGACACAGCTGTCGGATAACACTATGATCAAGCGAAAAAGCATTAAAAAAAGAAAAAAATATGGGTAATCATTTACAAGCGAATATCTACCGTCTGAAAAAAGATGGCGCAAATTGGTAGAAAAGATGTCACAAATTGTGCAAAGATGTAACAAATTTTTACAAAGATGTGATATATTTGATATAGATATTTTTTAAATTCTGGGCGTCTAAGTTAGTACTTAATTTTAAAATTTGCTTATTTAATAAAAAGTTGATATCTCTAATATTGAAATTTTCCTAAACTGCACCAAAAATTATATCAATATCTATTTGTAGTTATATTTATTGTTTTTTGATGTTTTAAATTTAAATATTTATTCTCTAACAATTTGGCATGATAGTTTTTAGTATATAAGGAAAATTTATCTTTAATGATATCAAAGTAGAATTTTAAAAAATGAAATTTATTAATACTTTAATAATATTTTTAACTCTTTTAATATCTAAAAGTATTATATCATATTTTTCTATTGAGAACTATCATATTAACGTACAAACTCATTGTTGTTTTCAAAATGAGAGTGTCAATCTATATTATTATATTCAAAATACTTCTGAATACTTTTTTATGGAAGCTAACAAATGGTACATGTGGTAGTGAATATAATCTTACTGCAAACACATCATACACAAAACATTTTGGTAAGTAAAAACACGAAAAAATAATAACTTTATTGAAAGGTCTTGTTGTTCTTGCAATTCATCCTAATTGTACACTAAAACATGAGAGTAAATTTTTAGTATATAAAGATTGTAATAGGACTAGTTCCACAGAATATGATGTTTATTATAAATGTAATGAAACTTTAACCAACTCAACCAAAAATTAACATATTAATAATAATAAAAGTTTTTGTTTAATAGCAATAAGTTAAAAGTTACATTTCTATTTACAAAAAATAAGTTATTACGTAGTTGAAAATGTTTACAGAAATTTAAATTTAGTGAAGTAATGATACTACATTATTATCATTTTGAATGAAAATCCTATCAATCATCAAAACCGAAAGTTTAATAATTTAATAACTTTAGTTAAATTGTCTTTTTATAATATATAGTGTTTTTTAATAAATTTATTAATATAATAATAATAATTATTCTATAGAGAATTAGATATTTATATATTATATACAAGAATAATTTAGTAAAAGACGACGAGTTCGCTTGTCATCATTCTTAGGGTATATAATAGATGACGATACACAGATTCAGTCATTCTCTGGTTGTTATAAAAACCAAGAAGCCGACCTTGGGTAAGTCGTCATATTTATTTAATAATTGTTATGTGTTAATTACTTTATAGTTTTTTTGTATCGTGCCGTCTTTTTTTACATGTGTGTTCTCCAATTAAAATAAATCTATTAGCCAAAAATAAACATATATTTTTTTACTATTTGATAAAAAATTTCTTAATTTTAATAATAAGTTAATGAATTAAAAAATTTAATTTGTTAATAAAAGTTATTTAAAACAGAGAATTTTTATTTTTTAAGTTTTTTTTTAAAAATTTTTATCTTATCATTTAAAAAAAATCTATAGGGCAACTACTTTTGAAAGTTAAAAAAATAATACTGATCAAAAAGATTTCCAGTGTAAATACGAGTGTTCAGTAATATACCGAAAAACTCTTTATAAAAATAACTCTTTTCATTGTCAACGTATTTTAATTTGATTATAATCATTTAAAAATCTAACTTCTAACTTAAAAGATGCTTTAAACAGAATACAACGTGTCCAGTAATATACCGAAAACATTTGAATTAAAATAACTTTCTTTAATGTGAATGTATTTTTATGAAATTAAAATCTTTGGAAGCCAAACTTTTTACTTAAATAAAGCTTTAAACAAAATGTAAAAATATTTGACTAAAATAAAGTTATAGTCATTTATGTGACTTCCGTTTTTTTTCACTTTTATATGCATCATATAGTCTAACATTAGTTCTATAAAATAGTATGAAAGTTCATTTTATATATCTGATATAAGTAAATTTATGGAGCATGAAATTTTTTACATTTATTCGTAGTAAAAATAAGTCTTCGTTTTTTTTAAAAATTTTTATAAAAATCTAAGAATGGATATACAACTACTATTTCTTATTAACAATATTTTATATGATAAAATATTTGTTGTGCTTTATTATCTGAAATATGAATATTCTTCTAATAAATAAATTTATTAATTAGAAAATTGCTATGAAAATGTTCTTTGTAAAAGTATTTCTAACTTTGTTTTAAATAAATATTTTATTATGATTCCAAAATATTTTGTATAAAAAAATTTGGGTTATCAGATCTATATTCAAGTGTAAAATAATAAAAAGTTTTTAAAAAGTTACACCATTTTGAAAATAAAAACAGCATTAAAAACATGAGAAAAAAAACGGTAGTCACATAAATGACTATAACTTTTTTTAAATAAATATTATTACATTCTGTTTAAACCATTATTTATTTGAGATCTTAAGCTTTCAAACAGTTTAAATTCCATAAAATTGCATTCTATTTAAATAAAATTATTTTAATTCGATCGTTTTCAGTATATTACTGGATATCAGGCATAAAATATTTAAATAAAATGTAGTTATAGCCATTCAAGTGACCTTTATTTTTTGTCATGTTTTATAAAAGACGGTCTAAATATTTTTCTTTTGACATTTGCATATATGTCTTTGCGCATAGACAAGCTATAAATATGTTGCTATAATTATTTTGTAGCTGAAACATATACCATTTTAAATTTTTAGATTTCATAATGGAATACGGATTTTGAGGAGAGTTATGGGCTTTTAAAATTTAGCTGCATCTTTTGAATTTCATCGATTGTAACTTTTTTATCTGAAAAAATATCTTTACTGTTCATGTAGATTCTAAAAGTACAAAGTCTTTTGAATTTACCTTTGTAAGTACGTGAAAATTGAAGTACTGCAACTATGTTAAATTTTTAAATAAAAGTTAAAAATCTCGATTTTTGCCAAAAAATAAATGTTTTTAAGACTAACATTTTAATCAAGTAATGTTTGAAAAAGTATTATTATTCTGATAAAGTAAGCAAAGCCTTATCGAATAAATAAATATATGACCGTTCAGAGCGGATGACTTTGAAAGAAGTTATGATTTGTCAAAGTCAACTTTTTGACACTCATTTAAATATTAATATAGAAATAATAATTTTCCCAATTTAAATGATATCATAATAGTAATAATAACGTTAATTTTACGCATTTGTTAGCAGATTATTACTTATTTGTCCAAACATTGTCTAAAAAAAAGAGATATTCTTTGTCACTAAAATTTACAAAAAAAAAATTTTCTAACATTTTCACGCTATTAACTATAATTTTACACTATTTTTAAAGATATCACTCTGTAGAATAATTATAATGTGTCTTTTAAATTTTTCGTATATTCACTCACTATCTCATAACCTATCTTTTAAAAATATTAACAAGAAATAAAAAATAAAATAATATTTTGAATGTTTTTAAATTAAGCTTTAATTTGTATTCAAAACATTAAAGAAAATTGACATATTTTCATTTTTCACTAAAATTATGGTAAAAAATTATCAATATTTGACTATTCATAACGTTTTTCAAAGTCATTTAAATTTAGTGATACTGTGCTCATTCGATAGAGCTTTGCTAACTCTATCAGAATATTAATATAATATTATTAAAAATTACCTGATTAATATTTTATTCTTATAAAACATTGATTTTTGACGAAAATCGAGATTTTAAACTCTTATTTAAAAATTAAACATAGTTGCTAGACATCAATTTTCATGTAATTCTGAATTTAATACAAAAGACTTTATATTTTTAAAATCTGAACTAAGCATTACAACATCTTCTTGAATAAAAAGTTACAGTTAATGAAAGTCGAAAAAAAAGTACTTAAATTTCAAAAGTCAATAACTTCACCTACACACGATTTACTATTCCTGATTCAATAAACCTAAAATAACAAATATGCTAAAGTTTTTATTTTTTTAGTAAATTTAGCAGCAAAAAAAATTAATCAATTTAACTGTAAAAAAATTAATAAATTAATATTTTTAAAAACTTTAATTCAGTTAATTGACTTTAACTTCTAAAAAATTGATAATTTTAAGATAATCGGAAAATAAGGAAACTCAATAATATCAATTACATTTATACTTATGACTTTTTAATATATTATGTTGTTTATCTATTAATAAAATTTGATGTTTGTAATTCTAAACTATCATTCTTTTATATTATCTTTATATTAATAGTTCAATCGTTCATTTTATTCAATTTGATTAATTTGACTAAAATTTCATGCAACGAATGTATGTAATAGTGTCAACTGTTTACAAAATTTAATATATATAAAATGCCAAATAGTATGTACATTAAAAAAATAAAAGATTGAACACTTTGCAAAATTAAAATATAAATATATTGAAATGTTAGTTTATTAATTCATGTAAAATATAGGAATTTTAACACAAAATAACTAAAGTATTGAATTACTAATAAGTTTACATTTTGTAATTAAAAAAAGTTTATTTTAAAAAGTTTGGATGACATTTTTAATAAAAATTCTTTTTCTTATTTCTTTTGTTTATGTTAATAACGGTAAAAGTAGTATCAAATTATTAAGAATATATATATTATTTGTATCTTCATCATATGTATAGTAGACGAAAGATTTGATTTTATGTGCTTATTTATTTGGATTTAAAATTATTATATTTTACATTAATTAATATATTAACATTTCAATATATTTAAATTTTAACGTTGCAAAGTGTTCAACCTTTTATTTTTTTAATGTACATACTATTTGGCATTCTATATATATAAAATTTTGTAAACAGTTGACACTATTACATACATTCGTTGCATGAAATTTTAGTCAAATTAATCAAATTGAACGACTAAAATTATTATAACTATTGTAATATTAACAATATAAAAATGATAGTTTAGAATTACAAACGTCAAATTTTACTAATAGATAAACAACATAATATTTTAAAAAGTCATAAGTATAAATGTAATTGATATTATTGAGTTTCCTTATTTTTCGATTATTTAAAATTATTAGTTAACTCAGAATTTAAAATCAATTAACTGATTAAAGTTTTTAAAAATATTAATTTATTAATTTTTCTACAGTTAAATTGATTAATTTTTTTTTCTGCTTGATTTACTAAAAAAATAAAAACTTTAGCATATTTGTTATTTTAGGTTTATTGAATCAGGGATAGTAAATCGTGTGTAGAATCCATATTTCGTTGACATATTAATAGATTTAAAATAGCACGTATCTCAGCTACAAAATTACTGTAATACTATGTTTGTAGCTTATCTATACGCAGAGATATATATGCAAATGTCTGGGGAGATTTAGGTGGGCGATCCTTTATAATATATAGTTGTATTAACAATGTTTTATCAAACGTCATAGACAGAAAATATGAATCTTAAGAAACAGATAGAATATTCAAATATTTTGATTAAAATAATTTTAATAACATAATCACAATATTAAAATGCGGATTATTATATGTCAGATGATAAAGAATTATTTTTATTAAAATATAGTATTCAAGATTACAATTGTTTAAAACATAAAATATTTAAACAAACATTACCGATGTGATAATGTTTACAAATTAAAAAAGTACCCGAATTTTAGTTTCAATTACAGTTATAAAAATAATTTAAGATAATTGATAAAGTAAAAATAGTACTTATTCTAAGTGTTAATAAAATTTTTGTTTCTTATTTTATGTTTGCAATTAAATATAATGATGTTAGGGTTTTGAGCAGATTGTTCTGATAATACGATATCAGTAAATGAAATTTATAATAAGTAATTTTATTATATATCATTTCAACATATTATCTTTCAATTACTCTTGTTATAACTAATTTTGTAATTTTAGTTTTTTTCTTTAAATAAATAATATAACTTAAATTCTTATCAAAATTAAGAGACCATATTTGAGAAGTCCGTGTAAATTGATAAATAAGAGAAGAATGAGTCCAGGAAAAATGGCTGAAAATATGGACACTACTTCTTTCTAGACTCAAGATAATTTAAGGGTTTTGACAAATGAATGCATAAATATTTATTATTATAATTTTTTTATTACCTTTGGTAAGTATTTTTTTACTAAAATAATTTTAATTTAAAATATTGAATTTTATCTAAAATAATTCTCTATCTTTTGAAATTTGTAAAATTCGAGTTTTAATTTACTATAGACTTTAACAAAATAAAATTTATAATGATAGTAAAATCAACGTTTTCAATTATTGATATTTTATTTTATTAATATTTTAACATATTAATACTTCAATTTACTAAGTTTTCATGTTTCTGATAGCTAATAATAACAAACTTTCGAAATATTGACCCAAATAAATAATTCCTAGTTCAGTTATTTTTGTCGTATAACTTTTTAATCGAGTTAGTAAAATGATAGACTGAATTTAAAATGCAATAGATCAAATTATTATGTAACTATACTGATTAGTTCAGGTAGAGCAGTAGTTGAAAATTATTTAAATTTAAAAAATTA
Source organism: Strongyloides venezuelensis (assembly GCA_963280985.1). Classification (NCBI taxonomy): domain Eukaryota; kingdom Metazoa; phylum Nematoda; class Chromadorea; order Rhabditida; family Strongyloididae; genus Strongyloides; species Strongyloides venezuelensis. The sequence continues at coordinate 19,807,069 of CAUJLX010000001.1, forward strand.
TCAAATATTGTATAAAAGCAATTTGTTCAATTAAAATAAAAATCTTACACTAATAATATTTTTAACTCTCTTAATTTATTAGTAAAGTTATTTTTATAGTTTTTCAGTTCTTTAAAATTATGATTGTTAATCTGTTAATTCCTTTAAACATATTGTATTATTAATGTGCTAATTTTTAATTATTCTAAACTTATTAAATCAGGGTAAGTAGATTAAGTGTAATGTTATTAAAGATGAGATAATTAATAAGCAAAAAAAATAAAAATTATAGAAATAATATACTATTTTGTTAAGTTGATTTTTTGAAAAGCAAAGCATTATTTAATATTTGTATATATAAAGTCTTAGTAAAAAATAATTTGTTTACAATTTTTATAACATGCATTTGAACTCAGATCTTGTGTACAATTACAAGTAAAATGCTAAAAAATATTATTGAAATCGTTTATTTTTATTAGTATTTTATATTCCAAAAACACACAAAATGAAAGTTTTTAAATTTAAATGTATTTTAATATTTTCAAAAATAAGTTAATTTTACTATTTTTTTCATGTTTATTATTAGACAAATACATTATGTAAAAAAAAACAAAAGGGATGTTTCTGCTCATTATTTTTTGTTTAGTAATTTTAAAAAACAAAGGATATATGCATTTAAAAATTTCTGACATAAGCATATTATTTTAAAATGGTATCTATCATATTAACTGTATATACAAAAAATAATAAAGGATATTTTATTTTGTGAAATTATGTATATGCAAAAATGAGGACTACGAAAGTATATGCAAAAAAATAGTTTTGCATAACAGCCTTCTTGAGAGAAAGATTTGATTTCATGTGTACTTTATTTTATATTGATTTTGTGTGGATATCGATATTTACGAATATTGTTAGTTAAGTTGTTATATTGTGATCGCGTTATTGAAGTCGTGTTAAATAAAGTGATAAATAATCTAATAAAGGTATACGCAAAAAATTTAAAATCAATTTCTCTAGTAAAAATTAAAATTTTTTAATGTTTTAATCTTATTAATAGTTGTTTAAAGTAAATAAAACTAAATTTAGTATGTAAATAAATGACTGACTAAAAATTTCAAACTATAACGAAGTTTTTAGATTAAAAACGATAAAAGTTATTTTAAGTATTAATTTTTTTGCTATTTCTCATTTTGTAATTATAAAATTAAAATAAATATGTAGTTAATAAAAGAATGATATTAAATCGTTTATATCAATTTCAAAAAAAATAATGGAAACTCAATTAAATATTTATTTGAAATTATTCAAATATTCATTTTTATTTACTCTTCGATATCAATAAAAAATTTTTTTGTTAAATAAATTTTTAATTTAACTAAACAGTTTCAATAAATGTCAACGTTATGAAATTATTTTTAAACTCAAAAATTTTTATTTTATTACAAAAATATATTTCCGATTATTTTGCTTTCTCATAAATATGTAGTTCAATAAAACAATTTTTTACGCAATTATTTTTATTAATAATTTAGAAAAAATATGCTCCGCGTGCCAATCCTGACCTATCGAAGGCGAGTGAAAAGTTAACTTTACTAAAAATGAAAAGCAAACAGTTTAATAATATTAGTAATTGACATTTTATAAGTTTATATATCTACACTCAAAATTTAAAACTGTCTTATTGACAGACATTGTGCAATCGTGGGTTATAACGTTTAATTCTGTCATTTGGGCTACTAATAAATTTATTTTTAATTGTGCTCACATAATAGACATAAAATACGTATAAATTTGTTAAGAAATCTTATACATTTTTTGTAAAATGCATGTTTTTTTAAAAAGAAATATATATACAGTCAATATGATATATATACTTTTCTTTTATTATTTGCCATACATTTTTATATAAAAAGTATATACATTTTTTAAAAAAGGTACTATACATTTTTAAACTTAATAGCATTTTTAATAAAAATGTACATACAGTCGAAACGACGTAATACTTTTTTTTACAATTTACTATACAGTTTTTTAAATTGTAAGACTGTTTTTTAAATAAAAGATTATGTATAACCAATGCAAAATACATAGTTTTTCTTTTGTAAATTGATATATAATTTTTCTAAAAATGTGTATTAATTATTCTAAAACTATTAATGATAATGTAAAACCCTATGATTTTTGAGAATGACATAAGAAAGATTCAAAGTGGAAGAAAAATACTATAATTGTAAACCTTAACTACTATAAAAATTTTTGTAGATAAAATTTATTAATTATGATTATTATAAACGATAATTACACATAAAAAGAAATAAAATATGAATAGTATTTTTTTAAACTTGTAGAATCCTTTTGAAACATTTTTTTGTGATTTGTATACTATAATTTAATAAAATTGTAAATAATAGTTATTTAAAAATATTTATAATTATTCAAATAACAAAATAAATGCTTATTGTTTTAAAAAATTATTTTTTAATTATTTTAAATTTTTAAAAATTACTCACGTTCTTGAATTTTGTTAATTTATAAATATTTTTTGTTAGAAATAGACTAAATTAATATAAAAAAGTACAATAATATTAAAAAAGAATAAAACATTACTTAAAAAATAGTGTTAATTGTAAAAACATAATTATTACGTGCAAAATTTATTATATTTTGTTTATAATTTACAATCTTATGTATATTTTATGAAAAATATAAAAAAATCAACGATTTCTGTTGAAATGTTGAATTTTTGGCATTATTTTTTTTGTGCCAGTCATTTTGATTTGTATAAAATCGCCTTTTTGCATATTAAATTTTGAGAAAAAATTAAGTCTAATTTTAAAGATTGATAATACATTTATGTTAATATAACTATTCACTTTTAAAAAAATGTATGATAAGTTATAACAAATGTATTTACATGTCTATAAAAAATGTATAGGTAATGCCGGTTTAACAAAATATGTACATTTTATAAGAAATCTATATACATTTCTTTAAAAAAACATGGCAAATTATAATAACAAATGTGTAAGTCGTTTCAACATTATATACAGTCAAAAAAACATACATATATGTTTTTTAAAATAAATAATACATTTTTTAAAAAATTCACAAACAATAATAAAATAAGTTATATGAATTTATAGGAAATGATATCTCATTTTGTTATGAAATAATTTAACATTTATGTTAATTAATATATTAATTTTTTTAAATTGTATATATTTAGAAAATTTATGATCACTAACATTTACTAATATATTTAATGAATATTTTATTTTTTTAGCACTACTCCAGAGGGTACTATAGCACATGTCAAAACGACAGTTTTTATTTTTAGATGTAATAAATTAATATTTAATACTTCAATTCAGTAAACCATATAAAAAACATAAACATACGACATTACTATATATAAATAATAAAAAATATTAAAATTAACACAAGAAATTTTTTATTTTAGCAAGTATTGTAAATATCTTATTAATAAATAGATTACTTTATAAGTTTTTAAAAAGACGAAACAATAAATATGGTACAATATAAATTCGAAAAATCATAGAACTCATATATTATTTAAACAATATAAAATTAACTTCATATTACACTACATTTCCATAAAGAATAAATAAAATTTACATTTTGTATACAAACAAAAAAATTGAGGGGGAGTTTTTTTTACAAATTGTGCGAAAATTATGGATCATCAATGAGAGAGAAAAATAATCTTTTAAATTTCGGAAAATATTTCTTTTAATTTTGTATGAAATAAACTTTAAAATTTCTTAATTTAAGAATAACACAGCATTATTTCTTTACTTACAAAAAAAATTTGATATTTATTTTCTTTCAATTATTTTTACTAAAATTTAAATAAGTTATTTTACGATTTTCAAACGCAAATACGGTTAAAATTCAATAATTAGAAAAACACTGATGAAATAAGAATATAAGAAATTGATCTTAAAAGAATTTTTAGAATCAGTATTTATAACTTATTTATTTTAAGATAGTTGATTTTGTTAAATCTTTATATTACATGAATTGTTATACACAATACCAAACATCAGAAGATATAAGGAAGTTAATGGTACTATCAAAAATGTATAGGAAAATTCCACTTATTTTTATTAATAACAGATGTATCAAAATTAAGTAAGAGATTACGCAAAAACAAAATTTTTAATACCTACAAATATTTAATTTTTTAAAGTAATTTAGATGAATACAATATTTTCTATATGATCATTAAAAATTATACATTAAAAGCACTTTTATGCTAAGATATAAATAAAAATCTATTATCCAATTTATTACTCATTAAATAATTTCTAAAATTAGAAAGCAATTAGGTCAAGGATACTATTGAATTTTTAATGAAATAATATTCTTATTAATAAAGCATTTAAGCAAAAAATTAGTAAAAATTAAATTAAAACATATAACGAGAGTTTACTTGAATTAAATTTTATGATTTTCGACGTCGGGTTAAATTTTTGAAAAAAATCCAAGTTTTTAAAGTTTTTTAAAGAACCATTTAACTAAACAAACTCTGATTAAAGATTTATTTTAAAGAGATTAATTGTTCAATATAAAAAAATTAAAAAATGCTTATGATTGTTTTATTAGTTATAATAATGAATAATTTCGTTTATTTTAATCTCAATAAAATTTCATACATGGCATATCTTAACTAAAAAGTATAACAAAAACCAAAAAAAATTTTTACGTAAGATTTATGTAGGCAAAAATGAAAGTATTTGTAATAGATGAATTTGTACGACACTTTGGGCTAGTAACGTATTCGTATAATTTTATAACATCTAAAATTGAAAAGACAAAATTCGAAGTTTTGATAGAAATTTATTGAAATTTTAATATAAAATTGTAAAAAAAATGGATTAAAATTGATTTTTTATTATTATAGTTAGTAAATTGAATCAAATAAATGCATTTTTTAAGCTTAAGATCTTAATATGATTCAAAAAAACACAGTATGTCCAAGAGTATACATGAAAAATTTGAATAAAAACAACTTTCTATAGTGTATGTATATTTTTTTGAAATTATATTCATTTAAAAAGTTAACTTTTTACTTAAAAAATGCTTCAAACAGAATGTAAAAAGGTTATTTTAAAATGTAATTATGGTCATTTAAGTAATCTTGATTTTTTTTCATGATTTTTATGCTATTTTAATTTGTTAAATTTGTAAAAACGATATAACTGTTTGGAAACTTAGTATTTTTTACGCTTTTATACGCATGCAATTGTCCAACTTGTGTTTTACAAAAAATTTGGAAAATTCTTATTATATTATTATTTAATTTAAATGATGAAGCATAGAATATTTTTTTTTCTTTTCATTATTTTTATAAAAAATTAATAATAAAAATACAACTACTGTTACTAATTAACAATATTTTATTGCATTAGGTACTTATTGATCTTTAATATCATAAATAAGAGTATTTTTTAAGATCTATATTCTTCAGGTAGAAAATTGTTTTAAAAATGTCTTTTGCAAAAGTATTCATATCTTCACATAAAATATATATATAATAATGATTTTTATGAATGTTTATAAAACAGAAGTTGGCTATTTCATGTGTATTAAAGGGTAAAAATATTTAGTTTTCAAACAATTACATCATTTTAAAAAATTAAACTGGCTTAAAAATCATAAAAAAAATTGAACCCACTTAAATTATTATAACTATATTTTAAATTAATATTTCTACATTTTATTTTATGCGTTTTTTAGTGAGTAACCTGGCTTTCGAAGGGATAATATTTCATAAAAATACGTGATCTTAAGAATTTAAGAGTTATCTACATAAAATATGCTACATCTTTGTAAAAATTGTACATCTTATGACAATTTGTGACATTTTTTCTACCAATTTGTGCCATCTTTATACATTTCGGAACATTTTTTTTCAGACGGTAGATATTCGCTTGTTTATTGGGTAACCAAAATGACTTTTTTAAAAATCATACAAAATATGGACAAACGGAAAAGCATTTTTTTTATTAACTTATTTTTAATTATTCCTTGGATTCAATTCACTAACGAATACGTCCTTTCTAGAGACTCCTATGCTAATTAAATTAAAAAAGATAATAAAAATTAGTTTGTCAGTGGTCACCTATTGTAATCCCGGAGATTTCTCCTGATAGGAGGAAATCTCCGGAATTGGGTTTTTAGATTAGAAGAGATGTACAAATATATATATATCGTTTATTGTATTATAAGAAAAAGGTTAACAAGAAAGTGTGTATCTCAAGAAGTCCCCTGTGTATAAGAGAACATCTCTTATACACATGGGTTTTGAGGCATATCTGACACAGCTGTCGGATAACACTATGATCAAGCGAAAAAGCATTAAAAGAAGAAAGAAATATGGGTAACCATTTATAAGCGAATATCTACCGTCTGAAAAAAGATGACGCAAATTGGTAGAAAAGATGTCGCAAATTGTACAAAGATGTGGCATATTTGGTGTAAATATTTTTTAAATTCTGGGGGTCTAAGTTAGTACTTAATTTTAAAATTTGCTTATTTAATAAAAATTTGATATCTCTAATATTGAAATTTTTTTAAACTGCACCAAAAATTATATCAATATCTATTTGTAGTTATATTTATTGTTTTTTGATGTTTTAAATTTAAATATTTATACTCTAACAATTTGGCATGATAGTTTTTAGTATATAAGGAAAATTTATCTTTAATGATATCAAATTAGAATATTAAAAAATGAAATTTATTAATACTTTAATAATATTTTTAACTCTTTTAATATCTAAAAGTATTATATCATATTGGTTTATTGAGAACTATCATGTTAACTTAAAAACTCAATGTTTTTGTGAGAATGAGAATATTAGTCTATATTATTATATTCAAAATACTTCTGAATACTTTTTTATGGAATCAAATAATACATGTGGTAGTGAATATAATCTTACTGCAAACACATCATACACAAAACATTTTGGTAAGTAAAAACACGAAAAAATAATAACTTTATTGAAAGGTCTTGTTGTTCTTGCAATTCATCCTAATTGTACACTAAAACATGAGAGTAAATTTTTAGTATATAAAGATTGTAATAGGACTAGTTCCACAGAATATGATGTTTATTATAAATGTAATGAAACTTTAACCAACTCAACCAAAAATTAACATATTAATAATAATAAAAGTTTTTGTTTAATAGCAATAAGTTAAAAGTTACATTTCTATTTACAAAAAATAAGTTATTACGTAGTTGAAAATGTTTACAGAAATTTAAATTTAGTGAAGTAATGATACTACATTTTATCATTTTGAATGAAAATCCTATCAATCATCAAAACCGAAAGTTTAATAATTTAATAACTTTAGTTAAATTGTCTTTTTATAATATATAGTGTTTTTTAATAAATTTATTAATATAATAATAATAATTTTTCTATAGACAATTAGATTTTTATATATTATATGCAAGAATAATTTAGTAAAAGACGACGAGTTCGCTTGTCATCATTCTTAGGATATATAATAGATGACGATGCACAGATTCAGTCATTCTCTGGTTGTTATAAAAATCAAGAAGCCGACCTTGGGTAAGTCGTCATATTTATTTAATAATTGTTGTGTGTTAATTACTTTAAAGTTTTTTTGTATCGTGCCGTCTTTTTTTACATGTGTGTTCTCCAATTAAAATAAATCTATTAGCCAAAAATAAACATATATTTTTTTACTATTTGATAAAAAATTTCTTAATTTTAATAATAAGTTAATGAATTAAAAAATTTAATGTGTTAATAAAAGTTATTTAAAACAGAGAGTTTTTATTTTTTAAGTATTTTTTTTAAAAATTTTAATCTTATCATTTAAAAAAGAATCTATAGAGCAACTACTTTTGAAAGTTAAAAAAATAATACTGATCAAAAAGGTTACCAATGTAAATACGAGTGTTCAGTAATATACCGAAAAACTCTTAATAAAAATAACTCCTTTCATTGTCAAGGTATTTTAATTTGATTATAATCATATTAAATTCTAACTTCTAACTTAAAAGATGCTTTAAACAGAATACAACGTGTCCAGTAATATACCGAAAACATTTGAATTAAAATAACTTTCTTTAATGTGAATGTATTTTTATGAAATTAAAATCTTTGGAAGCCAAACTTTTTACTTAAATAAAGCTTTAAACAAAATGTAAAAATATTTGACTAAAATAAAGTTATAGTCATTTATGTGACTTCCGTTTTTTTTCACTTTTATATGCATCATATAGTCTAACATTAGTTCTATAAAATAGTATGAAAGTTCATTTTATATATCTGATATAAGTAAATTTATGGAGCATGAAATTTTTTACATTTATTCGTAGTAAAAATAAGTCTTCGTTTTTTTTAAAAATTTTTATAAAAATCTAAGAATGGATATACAACTACTATTTCTTATTAACAATATTTTATATGATAAAATATTTGTTGTGCTTTATTATCTGAAATATGAATATTCTTCTAATAAATAAATTTATTAATTAGAAAATTGCTATGAAAATGTTCTTTGTAAAAGTATTTCTAACTTTGTTTTAAATAAATATTTTATTATGATTCCAAAATATTTTGTATAAAAAAATTTGGGTTATCAGATCTATATTCAAGTGTAAAATAATAAAAAAGTTTTTAAAAAGTTACACCATTTTGAAAATAAAAACAGCATTAAAAACATGAGAAAAAAACGGTAGTCACATAAATGACTATAACTTTTTTAAATAAATATTATTACATTCTGTTTAAACCATTATTTATTTGAGATCTTAAGCTTTCAAACAGTTTAAATTCCATAAAATTGCATTCTATTTAAATAAAATTATTTTAATTCGATCGTTTTCAGTATATTACTGGATATCAGGCATAAAATATTTAAATAAAATGTAGTTATAGCCATTCAAGTGACCTTTATTTTTTGTCATGTTTTATAAAAGACGGTCTAAATATTTTTCTTTTGACATTTGCATATATGTCTTTGCGCATAGACAAGCTATAAATATGTTGCTATAATTATTTTGTAGCTGAAACATATACCATTTTAAATTTTTAGATTTCATAATGAAATACGGATTTTGAGGGAAGCTATGGGCTTTTAAAATTTAGGTGCATCTATTAAATTTCATCAATTGTAACTTTTTTATTTGATAAAATATCTTTACTGTTAATGCAGATTCTGAAAGTACAAAGTCTTTTGAATTTACCTTTGTAAGTACGTGAAAATTGAAGTACTGCAACTATGTTAAATTTTTAAATAAAAGTTAAAAATCTCGATTTTTGCCAAAAAATAAATGTTTTTAAGACTAACATTTTAATCAAGTAATGTTTGAAAAAGTATTATTATTCTGATAAAGTAAGCAAAGCCTTATCGAATAAATAAATATATGACCGTTCAGAGTGGCTGACTTTGGAAGAAGTTATGATTTGCCAAAGTCATCTTTTTGACACTTTTATTTAAAATACGTTTTCTGAGATACTCGAACAAAGTGAGACAAGCAAAAATGTAATACCCATTTTTATATGCTTAAACAATACCATAAGGTGACATATTACCACATATAAAATATTAGCTTTATATCTCTTTGCTACGTGTTTTTATGGCTTCTGAAACTTTTCGATCATTAATACGTATCTAAAAAACTACTTCATGAAACTATAACAATATATATGTTATTCTTTACCATTTTTTGGAGTACTTTTCAAGTATTAGGATAAACTTTAAAAAATTTTATTTTTAAGTATATTTTGTGACCAAAAATTGTAAAAAATGAAAAACCCCAATCTCGAGAATATTATATTCGAATTTAACGTGTCCGAAAACCTATACATACGTTTTTGAATTGTTAAAAAAGTGCTGAGAAAAAAAATTACATATTGAATATTCACAAAATAATTTATAAATACATTAAAATTACTTCCAATATGGCATACTGAAGTTTATTTTTGTATTATATTAATTGTGTATAGATTTTTTTTCTTAAAAATTACTTTTTTGCCATTTCTTGCTATCTTGAAAAAGTGGACACGAAGGCCTGAATAGTCGGGACAAGCAAAAATCTAAGTCTTTCCTTTTTTATGCTTAAAAGTTACGTCTTACTGACATTTTACCACATATAAAATATTATATTTATATCTCTACTCTACGCGTTTTTATTTCTTCTGAAACTTTTCGACCATGATTGTGTATCTCAAAAACTACTTCATGAAACTATAACAATATATATCATTCTTTATCATTTTTGAAGTAATTTTCGAGTACCAAGATAAATTTTAAAAAATCTTATTTTTAGATATATTTTGTTATAAAAAATCATAAAAAATGAAAAACCCCAATCTCGAAAATATTATATTCAAATTTAGCGTCTCTGAAAACCTATACATACGTTTTTGAATTGTTAAAAAAGTGCTGAGAAAGAAAGTTCTACATAAAATATTTTTAACATAATTTTTAAAATTACACACAGAGACAATCTCATCATTTTCTTTCCCAAAAACATTATTCAAATTTAACTATTTATATCATTTTTTTTCCTATCCAATCATTTTGTTTCTTATTCAATCATTTTCTTTCCTGTGCAATCATTTTTTTTCTCTGAAAACTTTTATTTTGAATAAAATTAATTTAAAATATTATTTTGTTAATATTATCTTTTCACATTTATTAGTTTAACATAAACAATTAAAGTATAAAACATTCAAGACTAACAGTTATTGAGAATTACTTCTATATTTTTGAAATAATTAATTAAAAACCAAAGAAGAATTCCAGAAATTTTTTGTTAATGATTTTTTTATTGTTAGATAGATTATATACTTCAAAAGCTTATGTATGACAGTTTATTTTGTTTGAACAATAGAATATCAAAAACTTTATTAAAATAAGTTGTTTAATTCTAATCGTAAACTTATTTGTATAAAGCAAGCTAAGCTAACTGAAGAGTATAACAATATAAATTTTTTACAAAAAGTAAAAAAGTTATAATACTCAGAAATGTAATAATATTTTAAAGGTAAAAAAACAGTCTTAATAAAAATGTTCATATCCTTATTCTGATTATTTATAAATTTTATTTCAAAATAAAAAGTTTTTATATAAGAATAAGATTAAGCTTTACAATAATTTATTTCAAATGTAGATATATAGTGTTTAATTACTATGACCAATGATAAAAAATATATTTCAAATAAAAATATTTATAGTTTTAAATCGCATATTGATATGAATTGTATATAAAAAAAATTATTTTTTAATTATTGTAAGTTATATTGTTATTAAAATATTTTATGATCAATTATACATTCAAGAAAAAAAATGATTTTTTAGGAAGAAAAATAATTTGTTGGAAAAAAAAAGATTTTTTAAAAAAAAAAAAGATATTTTAGGAAAAAAAATAATTTTTTTGAAACGTAAATGATATTTTAGAAAAGAAAATGATTTAATAGGAAAAAAAAAATGATATGAATGGGAAAGAAAATGACTAGACAGGAAAGAAAGTGATTGGACAGAAAAAAAAATAATTGAATAGGAAAGAAAATGATTGGACAGGAAAGAAAATGATGAGATTGTCTCTGTGTGTAGTAAAATTCATCTTACTAGCAAATCATTGTATTAAGCAATACACATATATAATTTAATATAAGATAAAATTAAATGTTTTATAGTCTTATCAATATATCGGCACAGCAAAATTATATTCAAAATATTTTATGTAAAACTTTTTTTTCTCAGCACTTTTTTAACAATTCAAAAACGTATGTATAGGTTTTCGGACACGTTAAATTCGAATATAATATTTTTGAGATTGAGGTTTTTCATTTTTTATGATTTTTAATAACAAAATATATCTAAAAATAAGATTTTTTAAAATTTATCTTGGTACTCGAAAATTACTTTAAAAATGATAAAGAATGATATATATATTGTTATAGTTTCATGAAGTAGTTTTTTAGATACGCAATCATAGTCGAAAAGTTTCAGAAGCCATAAAAACGCGTAGAGTACAGATATAAATCTAATATTTTAAATGTGGTAATATGTCATCTTGGGGTATTGTTTAAGCTTATAAAAATGGGGTATTAAATTTTTGCTTGTCCCACATATTTAAAATTGCTCGACTTTCTCAGGAAACTTATTTTAAAAATTAAAATGCAAATAATAATTTCCATGACCTATATGATATTATAATAGTAATAATAACGTTAATTATGCGCATTTGTTAACAGATTATTACTTATTTGTTCATACATTGTCAAAAAAAAAAGAGATATCCTTTGTTACTGAAATTTAAAAAAAAAATAATTTTCCCAACATTTTCACTCCATTAACTATAATTTTATTCTATTTTGTAAAGATATTACTCTGTAGAATAATTATAATGTGTTTTTTAAATTTTTCGTATATTCACTCACTATCTCAAAACTTATGTTTTTAAAATATCAGTGAGAAATAAAAAATAAGATAATATTTTGAATGTTTTTAAAAACAAGCTATAATTTGTATTCAAAACTTTGAAAAAAATTGACACATTTTCTTTTTTTCACTAGAATTATAGTAAAAAATTGTCAATATTTGAATATTCATAACGTTCTTCAAAGTCACTCAAATTCAGTGATACTGTGCTCATTCGATTGAGCTTTGCTAACTCTACCAGAAATCAATGTAGTATTTTTAAAAATTACCTAATTAATATTTTATTCTTATAAAACATCGATTTTTGACGAAAATCAAGATTATAAACTTTTATTTAAAAATTAAACATAGTTGCTAAACATCAATTTTTATGTAATTCTGTAATTTAATACAAAAAACTTTGTATTTTTAAAATCTGAACTAAGCATAATAACATCTTCTTGAAAAAAAGTTACAGTTAATGAAAATCGAAAAAAATTTACTTAAATTTCAAAAGTCAATAACTACGCCTAGAATCCATATTTCGATGCGATATTAATATTTTTAAAATAGCATGTATCCCAGTTACAAAATCACTATAATACTATGTTGGTAGCTTATCTATACGCAGAGATATTATGCAAATGTCTGGGGAAATTTAGGTAGGCGACCCTGTATAATATACAGTTGTATTAACAATGTTTTATCAAATGTCATAGACAGTAAATATGAATCTTAAGAAATAGATGGAATATTTAAATATATTGACTAAAATTATCTTTATAACGTTATCAAAAATTAAAATGTTCATTTAATTATTTTCATAAATTTTGTTTTTTTAGATTTTCTGGCATATTGAAATCCGGATTTTTAAATGTCAAATGATAAAGAATTATTTTTATTAAAATATAGTATTCAAGATTACAATTGTTTTAATAATAAGATACTTAAACAAATATTACCGATGTGATAATATTTACAAATTTAAAAAGTACCCGAATTTTAGTTTCAATTACATTTATAAAACTTATTTAAGATAATAAATAAAGCAAAAATAGCATTTATTCTAAGTGTTTATAAAATTTTTGTTACTTATTTTATGTTTGATATCAAATATAATGATGTTAGGGTTTTGAGCAGATTGTTCTGATAATACGATATCAGTAAATGAAATTTATAATAAGTAATTTTATTATATATCATTTCAACATATTATCTTTCAATTACTCTTGTTATAACTAATTTTGTAATTTTAGTTTTTTTCTTTAAATAAATAGTATAACTTAAATTCTTATCAAAATTAAGAGACCATATTTGAGAAGTCCGTGTAAATTGATAAATAAGAGAAGAATGAGTCCAGGAAAAATGGCTGAAAATATGGACACTACTTCTTTCTAGACTCAAGATAATTTAAGGGTTTTGACAAATGAATGCATAAATATTTATTATTATAATTTTTTTATTACCTTTGGTAAGTATTTTTTTACTAAAATAATTTTAATTTAAAATATTGAATTTTATCTAAAATAATTCCTCTATCTTTTGAAATTTGTAAAATTCGAGTTTTAATTTACTATAGACTTTAACAAAATAAAATTTATAATGATAGTAAAATCAACGTTTTCAATTATTGATATTTTATTTTATTAATATTTTAACATATTAATACTTCAATTTACTAAGTTTTCATGTTTCTGATAGCTAATAATAACAAACTTTCGAAATATTGACCCAAATAAATAATTCCTAGTTCAGTTATTTTTGTCGTATAACTTTTTAATCGAGTTAGTAAAATGATAGACTGAATTTAAAATGCAATAGATCAAATTATTATGTAACTATACTGATTAGTTCAGGTAGAGCAGTAGTTGAAAATTATTTAAATTTAAAAAATTATCAAATATTGTATAAAAGCAATTTGTTCAATTAAAATAAAAATCTTACACTAATAATATTTTTAACTCTCTTAATTTATTAGTAAAGTTATTTTTATAGTTTTTCAGTTCTTTAAAATTATGATTGTTAATCTGTTAATTCCTTTAAACATATTGTATTATTAATGTGCTAATTTTTAATTATTCTAAACTTATTAAATCAGGGTAAGTAGATTAAGTGTAATGTTATTAAAGATGAGATAATTAATAAGCAAAAAAAATAAAAATTATAGAAATAATATACTATTTTGTTAAGTTGATTTTTTGAAAAGCAAAGCATTATTTAATATTTGTATATATAAAGTCTTAGTAAAAAATAATTTTGTTTACAATTTTTATAACATGCATTTGAACTCAGATCTTGTGTACAATTACAAGTAAAATGCTAAAAAATATTATTAAAATCGTTTATTTTTATTAGTATTTTATATTCCAAAAACACACAAAATGAAAGTTTTTAAATTTAAATGTATTTTAATATTTTCAAAAATAAGTTAATTTTACTATTTTTTTCATGTTTATTATTAGACAAATACATTATGTAAAAAAAACAAAAGGGATGTTTCTGCTCATTATTTTTTGTTTAGTAATTTTAAAAAACAAAGGATATATGCATTTAAAAATTTCTGACATAAGCATATTATTTTAAAATGGTATCTATCATATTAACTGTATATACAAAAAATAATAAAGGATATTTTATTTTTGTGAAATTATGTATATGCAAAAATGAGGACTACGAAAGTATATGCAAAAAAATAGTTTTGCATAACAGCCTTCTTTGAGAGAAAGATTTGATTTCATGTGTACTTTATATTATATTGATTTTGTGTGGATATCGATATTTACGAATATTGTTAGTTAAGTTGTTATATTGTGATCGCGTTATTGAAGTCGTGTTAAATAAAGTGATAAATAATCTAATAAAGGTATACGCAAAAAATTTAAAATCAATTTCTCTAGTAAAAATTAAAATTTTTTAATGTTTTAATCTTATTAATAGTTGTTTAAAGTAAATACAACTAAATTTAGTATGTAAATAAATGACTGACTAAAAATTTCAAACTATAACGAAGTTTTTAGATTAAAAACGATAAAGTTATTTTAAGTATTAATTTTTTTGCTATTTCTCATTTTGTAATTATAAAATTAAAATAAATATGTAGTTAATAAAAAGAATGATATTAAATCGTTTATATCAATTTCAAAAAAATAATGGAAACTCAATTAAATATTTATTTGAAATTATTCAAATATTCATTTTTATTTACTCTTCGATATCAATAAAAAATTTTTTTGTTAAATAAATTTTTAATTTAACTAAACAGTTTCAATAAATGTCAACGTTATGAAATTATTTTTAAACTCAAAAATTTTTATTTTATTACAAAAATATATTTCCGATTATTTTGCTTTCTCATAAATATGTAGTTCAATAAAACAATTTTTTACGCAATTATTTTTATTAATAATTTAGAAAAAATATGCTCCGCGTGCCAATCCTGACCTATCGAAGGCGAGTGAAAAGTTAACTTTACTAAAAATGAAAAGCAAACAGTTTAATAATATTAGTAATTGACATTTTATAAGTTTATATATCTACACTCAAAATTTAAAACTGTCTTATTGACAGACATTGTGCAATCGTGGGTTATAACGTTTAATTCTGTCATTTGGGCTACTAATAAATTTATTTTTAATTGTGCTCACATAATAGACATAAAATACGTATAAATTTGTTAAGAAATCTTATACATTTTTTGTAAAATGCATGTTTTTTTAAAAAGAAATATATATACAGTCAATATGATATATATACTTTTCTTTATTATTTGCCATACATTTTTATATAAAAAGTATATACATTTTTTAAAAAAGGTACTATACATTTTTTAAACTTAATAGCATTTTTAATAAAAATGTACATACAGTCGAAACGACGTAATACTTTTTTTTACAATTTACTATACAGTTTTTTAAATTGTAAGACTGTTTTTTAAATAAAAGATTATGTATAACCAATGCAAAATACATAGTTTTTCTTTTTTGTAAATTGATATATAATTTTTCTAAAAATGTATTAATTATTCTAAAACTATTAATGATAATGTAAAACCCTATGATTTTTGAGAATGACATAAGAAAGATTCAAAGTGGAAGAAAAAATACTATAATTGTAAACCTTAACTACTATAAAAATTTTTGTAGATAAAATTTATTAATTATGATTATTATAAACGATAATTACACATAAAAAGAAATAAAATATGAATAGTATTTTTTTTAAACTTGTAGAATCCTTTGAAACATTTTTTTGTGATTTGTATACTATAATTTAATAAAATTGTAAATAATAGTTATTTAAAAATATTTATAATTATTAAAATAACAAAATAAATGCTTATTTTTTAAAAAATTACTTTTTAATTATTTTAAATTTTTAAAAAAAATTACTCACGTTCTTGAATTTTGTTTATTTATATATATTTTTCTTAGAAATGGACTAAATTAATATAAAAGTGCAATAATATTAAAAAAGAATAAAACATTACTTAAAGATAGTGTTATTTGTAAAAACACATTTATTACACGCAAAATTTATTTTATTAATGTTTATAATTTACGATCTTTCGTATATTTTATGAAAAATATAAAAAGATCAACGATTTCTGTTGAAATGTTGAATTTTTGGCATTATTTTTTTTTGTGCCAGTCATTTTGATTTGTATAAAATCGCCTTTTTTGCATATTAAATTTTGAGAAAAAAATTAAGTCTAATTTTAAAGATTGATAATACATTTATGTTAATGTAACTATTCACTTTTAAAAAAATGTATGATAAGTTATAACAAATGTATGTACATGTCTATAAAAAATGTATAGGTAATGCCGGTTTAACAAAATATGTACATTTTATAAGAAATGTATATACATTTCTGTAAAAAAACATGGCAAATTATAATAACAAATATGTAAGTCGTTTCAACATTATATACAATCGAAACAACATACATATATGTTTTTTAAAATAAACAATACATTTTTTAAAAAATTCACAAACAATAATAAATTAAGGTATATGAATTTATAGGAAATGATACCTCATTTTGTTATTAAATAATTTATCATTTATGTTAATTGATATAGTAATTTTTTTTAAATTGAGTATATTTAAAAAATTTATGATAACTAATATTTACTAATAAATTTATTGAATATTTTATTTTTTTAGCACTACATCAGAGGGTACTACAACACATGTCAAAACGACAGTTTTTATTTTTGTATGTAATAAATTAATATTTAATACTGCAATTCATTAAACCATATAAAAAACATAAAATATACATACGACATTATGATATATTATTAATAATAAACATCAAAATTAAAATAAGAGTTTTTTATTTTAGCAAGTATTGTCAATATCTTATTAATAAATAGATTACTTTATAAGTTTTTAAAAAGACGAAACAATAAATATGGTACAATATAAATTCGAAAAATCATAGAATCTTATATTATTTAAACAATATAAAATTAACTTCATATTACACTACATTTACATAAAAAATAAATAAAGTTGACATTTTGCATACAAACAAAAAATTGAGGGGGAGTTTTTCTAACAAATTGTGCGAAAATTATGGATCATCTATGAGAGAGAAAAAAAATCTTTTAAATTTTGGAAAATATTTTTTTTAATTTTGTATAAAATAAACTTTAAAATTTCTTAATTTAAGAATAATACTTAGCATTATTCCTTTACTTACAAAAAAAATTTGATATTTATTTTCTTTTAATTATTTTTACTAAAATTTTAATAAGCTATTTCACGATTTTTAAACGCAAATACGGTTAAAATTCAACAATTAAAAAAACACTGATGAAATAAGATTATAAGAAATTGATCTTAAAAGAATTTCTTGTATCAGCATTTATAATTTATCTATTTTAAGATAGTTAATTTTATTTTGTTAAATCTTTTATATATTTTATGAATTGTTATACACAATATCAAACATCAGAAGATATAAGGAAGTTAATAGTACTATCAAAAATGTATAGGAAAAATTTCACTTATTGTTATTAATAACAGATGTAAGGAAATTTATTAAGATATTATGCCAAAACAAAATTTTTAATACATACAAATATTTAATTTCGCAAAGTAAATTAGATGAATACAATATTTTTTATGTAATCATTAAAAATTATTTATTAAAAGCACTTTTATGCTAAGATATAAATAAAAATCTATTATCCAATTCATTACTCATTAAATAATTTCTAAAATTAGAAAACAATTAGGTCAAGGACACGCACCATTGAATTTTTACATGAAAGAAAATCCTTATTAATAAAGCATTTAAGCAAAAATTAGTAAAAAATAAATTAAAACATAAAAGAGAGTTTACGTTAATTAAATCTTATGATTTTT
This sequence comes from Strongyloides venezuelensis, assembly GCA_963280985.1. Taxonomy (NCBI): domain Eukaryota; kingdom Metazoa; phylum Nematoda; class Chromadorea; order Rhabditida; family Strongyloididae; genus Strongyloides; species Strongyloides venezuelensis. The sequence goes on from CAUJLX010000001.1 coordinate 19,825,864, forward strand.
GACGTCGTTTTTTAATTTTTGAAAAAAATCCTAAGTTTTTAAAGATTTTTTAAAGAACCATTTAACTAAACAAACTGTGATTAAAGATCAATTTTAAAGATATTAATTGTTCAATATAAAAAATTAAAAAATGCTTATGATTGTTTTATTGGTTATAGGTGAATGAATAATTTCGTCTATTTTAATCTGGAATAAAATTTCATTCATGGCATACTTTAACTAAAAGTATAACAAAAACCAAAAAAATTTTTACTGTAAGATTTATGTAGGCAAAAATGAAAGTATTTGTAATAGATGAATTTGTACGACACTTTGGGCTAGTAACGTATTCGTATAATTTTATAAACATCTAAAATTGAAAAAGACAAAATTCGAAGTTTTGATTAGAAATTTATTGAAATTTTAATAAAAAATGTAAAAAATGGATTAAAATTGATTTTTTATTATTATAGTTAGTAAAATTTTGAATCAAATAAATGCATTTTTTTAAGCTTAAGATCTTAATATGATTCAAAAACACAGTATGTCCAAGAGTATACATGAAAAATTTTAATAAAAATAACTCTCTATAGTGTATGTATATTTTTTTGAAATTATATTCATTTAAAAAGTTAACTTTTTACTTTAAAAAATGCTTCAAACAGAATGTAAAAAGGTTATTTTAAAAATGTAATTATGGTCATTTAAGTAATCTTGATTTTTTTCATGATTTTTATGCTATTTTAATTTGTTAAATTTGTAAAAAACGTGATAATAACTGTTTGGAAACTTAGTATTTTTTTACGCTTTCATAATCATGTGATTGTCCAACCTGTGTTTTACAAAAATTTTGAAAAATTATTATTATATAATTATTTAATTTAAATTATGAAGCATAAAATATTTTTTTTCATTATTTTTAGTAAAAAAATAAATAATAAAAATACAACTACTACTCACTAATTAACAATATTTTATTGCATTAGGTACTTATTGATATTTAATATCATAAATACAAATATTTTTTAATATCTATATTCTTCTAGGTAGACAATTGTTTTAAAAACGTCTTTTATAAAAGTATTCATATATTCATATAAAATAAATATATAATAATGATTCTTATAAATGTTTATAGAACAGAAAGTTGGCTATTACATGCGTATTAAAAAGGTAAAAAATATTTAGTTTTCAAACAATTACATCATTTTAAAAAATTAAAACTAGCTTAAAAATCATGAAAAAAATTGAACTACACTTAAATTATTACTATATTTTAAATTAATACTTCTACATTTTGTTTTATGCGTTTTTTAGTGAGTAGTCTGTCTTTCGAAGAGATATCATTTCATAAAAATACTGTAAGTCTCCAGAATTTAAGAGTTATCTATACATAAGATATGCTACATCTTTATGACATCTTTCTGCCAATTTGTGCCATCTTTATACATTTTGAAACATTTTTTTTCAGACAGGTAGACATTCGCTTATCTTATTAGGTAACCAAAATGGCTTTTTTAAAAATCATACAAAATTATGGGCAAACGAAAAGTGCATTTTTTTATTAACTTATTTTTGATTATTTCATTGGATTCAATTCACACAGGATACGCACTTTCTTGAAAGTGACCTTTATCTTAATTAAATTTAAAAAGAGACGATTGAGAGTAAAATTGGCTGTGGTAACCTATGATCAAGTGAAACGGCATTAAAAAAGTAAGAAAAAGAATAAAGATAACTATGGAAAAGCGAATGCTTATCGTTTGAAAGAAGATGTCGCAAAATTTATGGCACAAAGATGCAGCATATTTAATGTAGATAACTCTTATATTCTGGGGGTTTAAATTATTTTAGATTATTTAAAACTCATTAAAACATTAATACGTATCACTTAGGAATATCATATATTCAATCATACTTTCCTGCTTCTTGTGTTTAAAATAATAGATTATTTAATTGTTCGAAAAAACTTTTTTTTATATCTCTAGATAATAAAACATAATTGATATTTTGAATATTTGAAAAAAAAAAATAAAACATTTTATTAATGCTTAAAAAGGTTGTTAAAAAATAGTTAAACATTAAACTATTCATAACTTTCTTAAAAATTAATTGTAGTTAATAAGATTATACCAAGTTGAAAGAAAAATAATAGCTGTTAGAAAAAAATTAGTTAAAATAATATCTATTTATGGTTTAAACTAAATAAATTTTAATCAAAATAGTGCCCGTTATGAACCTATACATTTTTGTTAATATTTTAACAACTTAAAAATTTTTGTTTTTTAAAACTCAGACTTCAGGAAATCTTATAAAATTGATGAAAAGTCTTTTTGGTAGAACATTGATTTTTAAGCAATTTAATTTTTAAAAATGTATTAACAATTTGAAAAAGTGAAAATTTGACTACATAACCTTTTGTAAATTATCAATATTGGTACTTTATGAATCATTGTCTACTTCCTCCTCATCATATCTAAATTAAAATTACTCTAATCAAAATTCTTTAAATTAACCGACGCTCCGAGCGCTTTAGAAAATTGATTTTGTCCCCTATAAATTGACTGTATTTTGATATACTTCTAGCTTCCATTACGTCTACCAATTTGAATTGATGCAAGAAAAATTATTCTTAATACCGTTTTAAATAACATTTTTAATAAGTTATAACATCTAAAAACAAAAAAGAAATAAGAAAAAAAAAATTTCCTCTTTTCATAACTCTCTTTCAAATTCAATCGACTTTTTATAAGTAAATAGCCAAAAGTTGTGTTTTTTTAACTCACTGAAAAAGATGAATCTGAAAAATTTTGGGTCCTAATTGACTATATTATCTTCTAAAAATAACACCGTTATTTAGGCCTTTTTTATCATGGATTTGACTAGAAGTAAACGTCATTTCGAAATAAATAATGTGAAATGATTTATACTTCCATCTAAAAGTCTTACTACCAGAATAAAGTAAGACACAATACTACGAAAATGTATTTGCGTAATTGGCTGAGTTATGGTCCAAAGATTAGTGAACCATTTTTAAAAAAAAAGATTCTAAAGTTTAAAAGCTTTAACTTAGTTATAATTTTGATCAAACAAATAATAATATTGTATTCAATATATAGATTTAAGTCTAATTCAAAAATAAGTGCCTCAGCAATAAAGTTTATAGGCTTGAGAATGAAAAAAGTTATATAATCATTTGAGCATGTCAACTTTTTTCGCTCTTTTTTCATTTTTTCCACAAAAATTAATTTTCTCTCCAGCATAACTTCCCTCACACTTAATGAATTTTTATAGTCAAGTAGTCATTTGATGTGTTTTCATTTTAGTGAAAAAAGAAATTTTAAAACTTTTGGTCCATAATTA